>JAVQJL010050248.1:0-24282 GCA_036024295.1 Nannoperca obscura
ATTTCTTTAAAGTTAAGACTAGTTTAAAGTCATCTTCATTGAAAAGTACAGTGCTTTTCCTTCAAAAATAAGGACATTTCAATGTGACCCCAAACTTTTGAACGGTAGTGTACATAAGTGAAGAGTTTGACTGACAGAAAAAATCTGCAGTTTGGGTTTCTTAACTGATCATAACTGAAAATGAAGGCCTCTTTTCCTGCTGTGTTTCCCATCACTGTGTTCTAGTGGTCGGGTTGACACTTTACTTTACATTCAGATTTCAGACTGTGCATTTTAACAAATTGGAATCAAAGAGATGTAGTAGGGCTATGGAGCAACTATATATCTATCTACATACACACACACAGTACCAGTTTGGACACACTTTCCATACAAGTGAATGGGGAGTGTGTGTGTATATCTCATAAAGCTATCTTCATAGAATAAGATACCTTCAAAGCATAAGGCTGGTCAAATGTTTCTGATTGCTGACAAATCCCATGAAAAGTCCAAAACTAATAATGTGATAATCCATATCTGTATACTGTCAGTCTTATCATGTAGACTAGATATTTTAATCCAAGTGGATGCTTTGGCCACTGATTGTTTCATACATCTGCATGTTAAAGTAATGCTGCATGCACACAATTGTCCATTATGTTTTCATCTTTCCTCCAGAGTTGCATTAGTTTCTCTTGTACTGTGTCCCACTCCTCTGACGGGCTCAGAGCTCTCTGACTTTGGCAGAGGCTGAGGTGAGATCACTGGAACAGCCTCGGAGCTGCCAGACATAATGAAATGTGTGGGAAAAGCTCTGTCAAGATCAGCTCGTGTTATTTTTGAAATGAAAAGGTAGAAATGCTACAAAAGAACTTATGAACTCCCCTATGTTATTTTGCAGTTATTTGCTGGTAGATTTCCCCCCCCCCATATGAAGAAATTAGATCATTCAAATAACTGCCTCAGACACTAGATTGGTCTGGGGAAATATGTGTCCGTCTAAGATCTTGACCTTCTAAAATGTACAAAGATTGGTCAACTAACTGTGTCCTCCAACCAGTGGAAACCACTCTGAGCACAAAACTGGACCTGTTGCAAAAACTGAACAAATCAAAGATGTGGGCAGCAATTCAGCGGTCTGGAACCACGCCAAAAAACGATTAACCAAAAGGACTTTAAAGAAATTATTCTTATGACTAAACACACACATCTCTTCTTTCTCCTCTCCTCCATGTGCATTCAGTACATAGAGTGCTGCCATGATATAAAAATATACAGGATTAGCTTCATCCAGAAGATCAGTGTTTTACTGTTGCCTGGAAGTTAGAGCTTTGCTTTCATGGTTTAGGTGATCTATTCTTGTACATGCAGAAAGCTTTATAGAGTTTAGTTTATCACACAGACAGCAGTGCAGTGATTCAGATCCCTGCCTCTGAAAATCACATGTCCCCTCGCCCTTCATCTAGTTTCACCTCAGGGTTATGTCAAGAGATTATGAAGGAATAACAACATAGTATATTGTTAAGAATTGACCTACTCAGTTACATGGGGAATGTGTGCGTGTGTCGCTGCATGTACAATGAATCAGCAGCTTCCACACACACACACAGCCACACACATATGCGCTCAGAAAAATCCCTTTGGCTTTCACTCTATTGGCTGTGGAGGAGACCCATAACTGCTGCCCCTTTTTTGCCATTTGTTAGATCACCAGCCGTCAGCCAGTAGTCGCTCACATACTCCTGATGCTGCACACGCTCGCTGCACTGCAGTGAGCCAGCATTTACTTCAGAGAGAGAGAGAGAGAGAGAGCGAGAGAGGAAGGTTAGGAGAGCGATGAATGGATGAGACAGACTGAGCCAAGTATGCAAGTGAGGGGGGGAGAGAGAGGGAGAGAGGGAGGGGAAGAGATGATGTAAAAATTGAAACCCAATCTGTCTTAATCACCCCTCCTCAACTCGACTCGTGTGTGTGCGCACACGCCCACGAACACACGGAGGAGCTGCCTCGTTCACACGCATCCTGTCGTGTCCCTGTTTGGCTCGCCGCTGCTACCTGGAGGGAAGCATCGTTTCACGTCAGAGCTGACGGGACTTGAAGGCAGGTGTAGAGGGATTTTAGTGCACATTCTGCCCGTCTCGCCCACATGGAGCCAGTGTTTAGGTCCGTGTACTGGAATGGATGACCTGTTGATCGGCCCATAGATGCAGCTCTGTAAGTCCTCCTATTAATAATAATGTTAAGAGCCAAATTCTGAGCCTTTTGGAGCAGCTGATGCTGTTTTGAGCTCACAGTTTTTGCATGATCATAACTAGTCCCTCTTGGGGTCACTACAGTACATGCAGCAATGTAAAAGTCCTCTGATAAGTTTAAAATCCTCCAATAATATTCCCTTTCATGTGCACCCTCCACTGCGTAGAAGATGACGACTCAGTCCAGCAGGAATTATTCCACTTAGCTAGTGCGGATCTGATTATGTAAGACTGGAGCGTTGTGTGGCTGCTGCAACCTTGTGCACTGTCAGCACCGGGCTGCTTCTGTTGTCCTGCTGTGGCTAGTTTTAGTTTTATAATCAGTGCCATATTTGATGCTCTGTTTATCTGCTTAACCTGGTCCGTAGAGCTGGTAAGTTACTAACATACAGCCTAAGACCTGAGCTTTTGTGTTTGTGCATGTCTGTGCTGATATAAAGTGTTTTATATTGTCAATCAAATCTCATAATGCAAATGGTTTCTTTCCTTTTTATATATAGTTACACATTTTTGAATTAAGAAAATGGCCTCTATAGCTGGTTTTAGCATCTGGGCTATCAAATGTTAAACTCGATTGTGATCAGCTTGTTGAGGTTTTGTTTAAGTTCTTTACTTCTGCAGTAACTTACTGTAACTGAGCTGCTCAACATGTAACCATTTGGCAGCTGACAGCAAACACATTATGCACCAGACATGTAACATATTGGACATGTTGGTAATAACCCAGTGACAGCATGACCGCTTCATTATGAAGGATTTAGTTACAGAGAAGGAGACTTGTATGAGAGAGAGAGAGACAGAGAGAGAGAGAGAGAGAGGGAGATTAAGAGAAAATAGAAGACGGGAAGGAGAGCATTCACCGTAGAAAGAAGTTCGGTCCCCGAGGGTTTCCTCTCAGCAGCAGAGAGTGGCCTGTTTCTGTGCCTGGCTTGAATGTGAAGAGACCATAAAAGCCCTGACACACTTTCCGTGTCTAAGTTAGCTGCCTGATAACAGAAAAGTCAGACATTAAATTAAAGGATGTTTGAGATCAATCTGGAGAGCAAATTCTCCACAATTCAGAAGAATCAGTGTGAAAAGTGGTATTAACGTGAAGTGTTAATGTTTATGTAGGTTCACTGTTCTGTCTCTCACTGGTGAGTGCTCAACACACGCTTTAACTTTATCATCAAATATTTATCACTAAAAGTGCTTTTCATAACACCCAGCCATAGACGCAGCTCATATTCAAGCGCCGCTCTGACTATCTGCTACTGCGATGGTTCCCAACACGGGGGTTGAGAGCCCCCGAGGGGTCACAAGATACATTTTATTATGTTTATTTTCTCTGACTTTTCTTTGATCATGTAGGATGGTTTTACCTATGTATTTTTTCTCTCCCAATACCAATTCTGATACCTTAACTCAGGGTATCTGCTTAAATTGAGTACTGATCCAATACCAGTGCTGTCTGAATTTAAAATCTGTACATACCTCACGGAGATACACTTATTTATCGTGAGGTAACACGAGGCCAGAGGTCACTGTAGCAGCCTGTTATGACTGAGTTTCCTGTTCCTTGGGTTTGGTCAAATTCCTCGCAACTCCTGGACACAGGACAGTAAGTGACAATGTATTCTAGGAACTGGAAACCAAACTCAAAAAGTGTCACTGGACACTGCACACGTGCAGTAGTGTTCCTAAAGCTGGCTCCACCCACACACTCCCACTCAGCTTATAGGCTTAACAATGGGAAGATAAAAAATAGCTTTACATATATAAAACGTCCAAAAATTCATAGTAGTAAGAGTAATAATTGACCTTTGCAGTAGGAGGTGTCCTGTCAACAGGTCTACAGATTTTTGGGCTGCAGGTGCATTTTTTCGTTGGCAGCAATGCTGAGTGTGCGGCACCGTACACAGCTCTCTTAATACATCCGTGGTGAAAATTGCTCACAAGTAGACATCACTTTTGTGGGTTATCAGCCAAAAAGGTTGTGAACAACTGTTCTACTGCATTCTCTGTCCCAAGAGCTCTCTGGACACAGATATTTACAACGGGAGGTTAATAACTTGGATCCATAATACTGCGAATGTTTTGAGTCAGTTAGCTGGCACTTTTGCAAACATTTGATGTTGAAGCCACAACCTCAGTTTGGTCTCTCACCCTCTTCACGACCCTGTCAGATGTTGGCTCTTTCCCCAGGCTGTCATGTCCATTGACTCAATGAAAGAAATTGAAAGTAATTTTCTGTAAATAAGTTTATTCCACTGGCCAAAAGGAAAGACAGCAGTTGGTTTTATCTTGGTGACCTGCTGATTGAGGGGATGTTCTCTGTCACCGTTTCTAACCTTAATACTTGTGTGTTTATTTAGAGTTGAAGCCTGTAGCCACAGGCGCTGATTGGTGTGCCTGTTTGCATTTGGTATTTCCTCTCTCTGTGAGAGGATGGAAGGAAGATGGCATTTTGCTTTAAACTTTGATCTTTACAACCAACAGGTTTCCACTCGCCTCCGTGGGTCATCACTGCGTGTTTGATCACATACGGTGTCTTTTTGCTGTGTCCTCACTTGTCTCGTCCTCCCTCGGTTTCACTCTGCAGGGTGCAGGGTAAGAGGAAGAGGGACTCGTATGTCAGAGTTTTAGGATGGCCAGTGAAGGCTCCACTATTCCCAGTCCCGTCGTCCGCCAGATTGACAAGCAGTTCTTGATCTGCAGCATATGTCTGGACCGTTACGAGAACCCCAAAGTACTGCCCTGCCTACACACCTTCTGTGAGAGGTGAGTGGAGTTACCATGCTGTTTTAATGTAGGGATTGCATGTTTTAATCCTGTTAATCATGTACTCTTTGTGTGTGGTTTAAATGTGCAAATGAAGAGTGGGGGAAAAAGTGGTCAAATGCAACTTGTGAGGTTTCAAGTTCAAATGTAAGATTTGTTAAGTGACAGATGTAGAAATAATACTTTGTATATTTTGTAATCAGTACCATGTTGCTTTTGTACATTTTGAGTATCATTTCACATGAGATGGTGCTGCATGTTTGCTGTGGTGGGTTGGTGCCTTTGTTTCTGAGACAAAAGAGAAACTGTGGACTGTGCCTGTCTGTCCCTTCGCTCTGGTCGCTTCTGGAGAATCATTAAACCATTACATTTAACAATACAGTTGTTGTTTCTTGTAGTATATTCATTTCTCTCTTATGTGTAATTGTAGGAGGAAACTAGTTGAATAGTTTGCATCTTTTTTCTGTCCTGGGCTTAACCTACAACTATATTTGATCACAATTTTTGATTATAAAACCGAAATGAATGTTTAAAGTGGCACATAACCCTCAATGGTAGAAAGCCTTTGTTGCACTGACCTACGCATGTTGAAAGCCTCCTGTTATTTCTTGTTGACCGCATCCAACATGATGCTAGGTTTAGTCGCAGGAGTGACCACACTCATCAGTGATGTAATGTTGCTCTACACTTAACATTAAATGAAATGGATGTACATAGATTTATGAAGCTTCTTTTTTTTTATGGACAAATATAGTATGTAACAATGTCACATAACACAGCATTTATAGCCCAAGTTAATTTACAATGTTCATCCTTACATGGGCTTTAAAAATGCACAAAACACAACAATAAAATGAATACAGCATAAAACACAGTTTACAAACAATGATACAATAAAATTACCATAAAACTCAAGCACTTAATCATTGATGATCCATGATCCCTCTTTAAAAACTGTTTAAGTTTTAAGTTCGATAGATAAGTTCCCCACATTGAGACATACTGTGTTTACTCAGCCAGAAAGCCTGGCAGGAACGACCAGGCTCACTAAGCACCTGAGGAGCCTGGTTATTTAGGCCTCTATGGGTGAGTTTAACATTAGCAAATGTAATGCAATGATCAAAATTTAACATATTTAATAATAGTGGGATCTTATCTGCTTCCTATGTAATTTCATTGCATTATATATCAAAAGAGGCTTGATTGTTTTAGATGCTGCTTGTGGCCAGAGTGTTGCACAATAATGCAAATCTTTAACCTTCATTGAAGATTGTAATAATCAGTTTGGTGGTGGTGTTGCACTAAATTGATAAAGTATTTCTAACGTTGTGTTCCATTGCTATTTACATACATGAGGGAAACGAATATTAGAACCATCTCTTAATATAATCCAGTCCAACAAAATGTGACCTCAAAAGTTAAGTGTTTAATTAGCTCCTTCTCTGACATGGTGTCATCAAAACTGAACATTATGAGCTTCACAGTGACAGGATTTATGGGATCAAGACAGGGTCGATTCCACTAGACTGTGCAGGTGTAGATAATTAACTGGTAAGACAGGAACTGAGTTTGTCTGGCTACAGTAGATGACTTTTGGGCTGTAAATATTTCAACCACTAGATGGCATCAAAGGCAGGATTTCCACTTTACAGGTCAATGAACCGGTAGATTATAGTTTTTAATGATTTTGTTGATTTATTTTTCAGAATTCAGCTATGTAAACAAGAAAAACAAGTCTGGACAGAAATCTTGCTGTATTCATAGTAATGATGTACATCATTATTCTCTGTATACAGTATAACTGAGTCCTTAATCTTCATACCTTCTCAATACAACACGCATACACCGGACAACCTTTGCCTTTCTCCAGATCCTGTTATTTTACAGGATGCTCCCACTTAGAATCAGTTTTTCCCCCTCTCTCCTCCTCCAGGTGCCTGCAGAATTACATCCCGGCCCATAGCCTCACACTGTCGTGCCCCGTGTGCCGCCAGACCTCGATCCTGCCGGAGAAGGGTGTGGCGGCATTGCAGAATAACTTCTTCATCACCAACCTGATGGACGTGCTGCAGCGGGCGCCGGACAGCTGCAGCCAGGAGGCCGCCGCTCTCAACAACCTCACCACTGTGGCTACAGGCCAGCTGCTCTCCTGCCCCAACCATGGAGGCAACGTAAGAGTCCTGCACAGGAGTCAGTTTGTCTGCCTGTTTCTGTCTTTTTTCATTTGACCTTCTCTCTGACTTTTACACACTTACATCAAATGCTTTGTGTAATTAAGTAACCTAATGGCACTAAGTAAACATGACATGATAAAAATGTGTATGTCTAGTAATCTGAGGGCAAATAAGGTGTATGCTAGTTGGACCTTAATAAGCCACCACATCTGAAAATCCAGTGGTTGTTCCCTGGATTGTTTCATGTCCTTTTTATATGAATTATACATCTTCTGTGACTGGAGGTTAGTTTTAAGACACTAGCATAGCTTTTACTTGTGTGCAGCGTTAATAATGAATAATAGTCTAACACATCTGATAAAGACTTGATCATGAACAGCTTAGATGTTAAATTCATTGATCACTGGTTCGGGTTTTGTAAGAGTTCACTGTCAGCCAAACATTCACTGTTTTTGGGAGAGTTTATAAATACAAAATGAACAAGACTTATTAGAGTCTGCAGCTAGAGAGTGGCTATGTGAGGCTGTATGTGGTGTTATAAGCTAAATGCTAAAACCTTGCTAAAATGCCGACAATGCTAACATGCAGATGTTCAGCAGTTTCAGTCTGTCTTAGTTTAGTGTGTTAGCATGCTAGTGAACCTGCTGGTGGCACTAGAGGAAAAATCAGGAGATCATCAAAGTCCGTGGGCATCATCCTCAGGGAAACATGAATAGAAGTCATATATAATATATAATCATTTTATGGTAATCTATTAAAGTGGTGGTCCACCCAACCAACATTAGTCACACTACAAATGTGGCTTAAAAATTGTACCAAGCCTCTTATTCAAGTCTAATCTCTTTTTCCTGTTTTTTAGGTCATGGAGTTCTACTGTCCGCCTTGTGAGACCGCCATGTGTCAGGAGTGTACAAGTGGCGAACATGGAGAACACCCAACTGTGCCTCTTAAAGACGTAGTGGAACAACACAAGGCCTCATTACAGGACCAGTTAGATGCTGTCAAGAAGAGGTAGAACAGCAGCATTATGTAGACTTCATTATACTGCACCAGCACTACAGACTTTATGCATAATAGTCCCAACAGCCATGATGGCACAAATGAAACAAGCACTTTGTGTTCATATGACTCTTGACTCGCTATATGGCAACGTTGTCCTCATTCCTCCATTTCCTCTGTTGCTCTCAGGTTGCCAGAGATCGACTCCGCCCTGCTGACTCTGTCAGAGATCCTGCAGCAGCTGACCAATCAAAAGAGCTCCATTGAAGACGACATCCACACTACCTTTGATGAGTTGCAGAAGACTCTTAATGTCCGGAAGAGCGTTTTACTTATGGAGCTGGAGGTCAACTATGGCCTCAAGCAGAAGGTGAAGTAACATGATCTAAAACTAAGTAGTTTATTTATCTGACACATGCAGAGTGTAGTTTTAGTGTTCTGCTCTGATGTTAGGTTTAGACGTTGGTCCTTTCTGGCTGTGGCCACAATAATAAGTGATTGAGTGTTTGAGTTTTTTTAACTAGCGTAAAGCACTTTGCAGTCTTTATCTACCTCTTAAACGGGCTGTATGAACTGGAAGCTCTGATTTGTTCTTATAAAGAGTTATTGGAGCATATAACAAAAGCAAATAGTAGAGAAGATGCAACACAAGACTGACCAAATTACACACGATTTTTGGAAAGCCTTTAACCTATCACAGGCTACTCTCTAGCTGTTTTTGCTGATCTGTGTGTCAGGGGCTCAGCTGGTCTGATAGGCGATTAACAGCCAGAAAGAGGGGGGCGTGGGAGCTGGTGCACCACCCCAATCCAGATAACCAATCACCCAGTCTGGCTAAGAGCCTGCTGCCGCCCCCTTGGGGAGCTTTATCACATGGGTTGCTAATGATTTACACTTCACTGGCTGGTGTGCAGTCAAAACACTGGAGCCCAGGGAAAAGTCAGGCATGCAACTTTCAGCTGAATTGTAGCTCGTAGCTAGATGGAGCCAGTGTGCTGTATGTGCACTTGGATTGATTTGGGTGTGTCGTGCTGTGAGGGAACACAAGATACTTTGCTCTTCATGCAGCAAACACTTTATCCTCTTACTCTGAAGCTTGGTCTCTATTCTTTCCTGTATATATGGACAGTATCTTCGTTTTCAGAGCTTCAGAGTGTGAATTAAAGAGAAAGCGATAGTTGAGGGTATTTGAAACATCTGACGCCAGTCTGAGATAAATGGCTCAATGGCCTCTCTTGTTGGAGAACAAGAGGAGTTTGATGGGCAGATGGAGGTGAGTCTGTCTTGGTTCTTTCATCAGGGTGCAGTGATGTCCCAGTACATTAGCAACAAAGAACTTCTTTTTTTAAACTTGAAGTAAGTGTTCAGACTTGTGTTTTATCAAACTGATAGTGGGATCCAAACTTGTACTTGTTGCTGCATGACACAAAAATGTTTGTTTATGTCACATTTACAAGCTAAGAGGTGGCACATGCAGGTTTTGTTTTTCCTAATGTTTTTGGTGATGTTGACAAAAAGGAGGTGCTAATTGTCACGAATGGACCAACATGTTAAGCATCCGTTAACAGCTTTCATGGCCGATTTCTGCAACTGAATCGCAACAATATATGTTTTTGCCAAATGCACTTAATGAGCTAAGATCTCGTTTCCCTAATGGTGGCAAGTCATGGTTGTTGTTATACACCAATATTGATCTCTCGGAGGAATTCTGTTTTCACTCCCCTTTCTACACAGCAGTGGAGCTGGTTGGTTTTTATGAGTGGGCTTTTAAGGCTGAATGACCACACAATTAATCTGTGGGGTTGTGGGATGAATAAAAAGGGGGGAAAAAATTCTGTTCACAAAAATGGTTTAATCTTTTTTCTTATCATTTTTCTTGGAAGATGCCGTCTAATTTGACCTCTTCTGGCCTCTAATATGTATTCAACTATAAAATGTGCAAACTGTGACTCTCTGGATTAAAAAGACACTTCTTTGAACTACTGGTCTATCTAGCCACAAAGTAACCCTGCTGCCCCCTGGTGTGTCTGTGTGTAGGTGCTCCAAGCCCAGCTGGATACCCTGCTGCAGGGCCAGGATGGCATCAACAGCAGCTGTAACTTCACAGAGCAGGCCCTGAGCCACGGCACCGAGGCCGAGGTGCTGCTGGTGAAGAAACAGATGAGTGAGCGTCTCGTGGAGCTCGCCAGGCAGGAGCTTCCTCTGCAGCCCGGAGAGAACAACCAGCTGGACTTCCTAGTGGAGACGGAGGGACTAAAGAAGTCCATCCACAACCTTGGCACTATTGTAACGACTAACGCCGTGGCCTCTGAAACTGTGGCTACTGGTGAAGGGCTACGGCATTGTGTGGTGGGTGTGCCCACTGCCATTACCATAACCACTAAGGACAAAGACAGAGAGCTGTGCAAGATGGGTAACGCAGTCATCACTGCTGAAATCTCCTCATCTGATGGCATCAAAGGTGAAGGAGAGATACTGGACAACAAGAATGGCACTTATGAGTACCTGTTCACCGCTCCTAAAGAGGGGACTTATAATTTATCGTTGCGTTTATATGACCAACATATCAAAGGAAGCCCCTTTAAGCTAAAGGCCACCAAGTCGATAGATGTGTCACCAACTTCAGACAGCATTAAGAAAAGGCTCAAGTCTCCAGGCAGCGGTCACATCAAACAAAAGGCCATCAAGAGGCCGGCCAGCATGTACAGCACAGGCAGGAGGAAAGAGAACCCCATCGAGGACGACCTCATCTTCAGGATCGGTAAGAGTGTGGCTACAGCCTGGAAGTTGAGTCAGATTCATAATTTTAAATCTTAAACTATTCTTCAGATTTTGATTTACATTAAATGTTATCAAAGGATTAAACCAAGGCTCCTGTACAGCTGTTTACATTTAACAATGTGGCTTCTTTCTTAAAATTGTAAAAAAATAAATAAAATAAAAAATGTTTTAAAGGGGTTTTCCCAAAGTAAGATATTGAGAAAAGTATAACTTTTGGATCAATACCAGGTGTAGTATTGGCACTAGTATAGATACATTTTAAACAATACCCACCCTTTAGCATGTAGACCAGCATCTCAGCATGTCCAGTGTGCTCAAAACATCTACTTCAAAAACATTGTCATGTTAAATGTTTTACATAGCGTGGTGCAATTAACTTGATGAAATTACATTTCCAATATCAGATTGACAACGAGTTCTAAACCAACCAGCCACATCATCGCTAATATGTTTTTGGCTATATTTCATGTTTTCCAGGCACCAAAGGAAGAAACAAAGGGGAGTTCACTAATCTGCAGGGAGTAGCTGCCTCCTTATTGGGAAAGGTGCTGATAGCGGACAGCAACAACCAGTGTGTTCAGGTAAAGATAACTTTGTGTGCTCTCAGCCTACAGAAACAGCAGATGTAAAGGGCTGTAATAAGAAGTCACTGCTGGAGCACTATAACTGTTATCTTTGTTCAGTTACCTTAAACAATGCTGCCGCACCACTTTGCTATCACCTCTGAACTTTGCAGAATGCATTTTGGACATTTGTTGATTTAAACTACTGAACAGGAGACAGACGCTTTTTAGTTTTTTTTACATAATTTATTTTTAATTGTGTTTTGTGCTGCAGATTTTCTCAAATGATGGTCTGTTTAAAAGCCGTTTTGGTGTCCGGGGCAGGACTCCGGGGCAACTGCAGCGGCCAACGGGTGTGGCCGTCCACCCCAATGGTGACATCATCATTGCTGACTATGACAACAAATGGGTCAGCATCTTTTCAAGTGAAGGCAAGTTTAAGGTATGTCAAGCTTTAATCTGTTCTTATCTTTATCTTACCGTTGTCTATGGGACCAACTATGATGTCATTTTCACTGAGAATAATGATAGCAAGTATATTACGAGGGCTGCCCACCCAGAACCTGGTTCTTGTTCTGCTCGAGGCTTCATCCTGTTTAAAAGGGAGTTTTTCTTTTGCCACTGTCGCCTAGTGCTACTGTTGGTGGGAATTGTTGGGTGTCTGTAAATATAAAGACTCGATCTAGACCTGCTTTATATGAAAAGTGCCCTGAGATAACTTTATAATATGGTGCTATATAAATAAACCTGAATTTAATTGAATTACCATGTAGGTAATAAATACTGGTATTAAATTGTATATTGCCCCATACCACCACTGTAACATGTAAGTGTGACTTTTTTAGGTATTGAGGCAGTAAATCCGGTGTGCTGCATGCCCTGCCCTTGGTCACTTAGAATTTTCACACCTCATTTGCAAATCTCTGAAGTGTTAAGAGATGCACTCAGCAGATGCACTCATGCAGATTTTCACTTCCCTCTTCGGTCTATTTCAGAAGGTATTGATGCTGAATTAGAGTGCACATTTTAAAAGTGAAAATCAATTGCTTTAGCCTTGTGCTTTGGATAGTTCGATACAAGTTGTCCTATTTGCTTACTTACAGTTACATCAGAGTTGCAATGTCAACATGTACAATATGCCCTTTTCCCATTTACAGCACCCTGCGGCTCATTCACTGAATGCAACACTGTGACAAAACTGCTTGCCACACTGTTTATATCTTTGACATTGATATTAATGTATACATGTAATATTGTGCAATATCATGTACTCTGATGTTACTCTACTGGCAGTCTAAGTTCCCAATCATGTTGTTGTTCTCCAGAACAAGATTGGCTCGGGGAAGCTGATGGGCCCTAAAGGCGTGTCGGTGGACAGAAACGGCCACATCATCGTTGTCGACAACAAGTCCTGCTGCGTCTTCATCTTTCAGCTCAACGGCAAGCTAGTCACCAAGTTTGGTAACCGTGGCAACGGTGACAGGCAGTTTGCAGGTACACTCAATGGTAATATGTGCACTGCCCTATACAGTCTTTCTCCAACCAGCTCACACCTGCATGTCGAATGAAGACAAATGCCAAACAACCAGGAACCATCATCATTTGACTTCTGAGGTTTATCAAAATAATAATAATAATAGGACAAGCGCAAACCTAGTAAACAAACATTTTCACTGATATCAGTAAAAAACATAATTTCATGAATTAAAGACAAAGCATGTTGTTCCACTGATTACAGTTTGAATACTTTAGTACAATATTGATTTTTTTGTTCATTTTCTCTGTCATTAAATACATTTGTCTACTTATTGCATGTCCTGTAAAAGCACCTGCCCATAGTTGTTTTATAAACTATACTACTTATGACTGATTGTGAAATGTCTGAGACCTTTGTCTTTTTTTTTTATTCAGGCCCTCACTTTGCTGCTGTCAACAACAACAATGAAATCATTGTGACAGATTTCCACAACCACTCAGTCAAGGTAAGTGCAAGATCAGTGCGGTGGAAGTGTATTACAGGTATACAAAGTCTAGAGCTAAAACAAAATCATGGTAAGCACTTGGCTTGTATGCCTTTTAAGAAGCCTTTTCTTTATTGTAAAGTCTTAGTAGTTTCCCCCTCTAAGGTCTTTTAATTACATTTTTATTAAGAAAACTATTCTTTAGTTGATGTATTACTGAAACAGTACAATGCCTGACTGTGTTTTTAGTAATTTAAGATTATTGTCTCATGCGAAAACCAAAACGTAGGTGTTCAACACAGAGGGAGAATTCTTGCTGAAGTTTGGTTCTAACGGCGAGGGCAATGGCCAGTTCAACGCCCCCACAGGAGTGGCAGTGGATGTCAATGGAAACATTATAGTAGCAGACTGGGGCAACAGCAGGATACAGGTCAGTAGAAAAAGTCTCACCTTAACATAAAAAAACTCAAAGCAGAAGCTGTTTTTTCACAGACCTAGTGTCACACAAATTGAGATGTGTTAAATGAGAAATTAATAAATGCAACTTTTAATAAAGGAATTATATAAAATGTTACACTAAGTGTTCAGTGATGTTTACTGCAATTATGTAAGAAATCCAATATTTTTAATTGACTTGATTTTTCCAGTACCACCCCCTAGCTGTTGTCCCTTGCACTGATTACCTCACACCATATTATGTATGTTCCCTCTTAATCAGGATGACAACATTATAAGTGAAGAACTAAGTTCTTGCCTTGCCACACTACACTCAACAATTTAATTACATAATTGTACATAGCAAGTTAATAATATAAAGTGGGAGATAAAGCATCTCCTGGTTTTATCCCAAATGCAAATATATAGAGAGAACTGATGTTATATTTGTCTCTCTCAGGTGTTTGATGGCAGCGGTTCGTTCCTGTCCTACATCAACACATCGGCAGACCCGCTGTACGGCCCGCAGGGTCTGGCTCTCACCTCTGATGGACACGTTGTGGTTGCAGATTCTGGCAACCACTGCTTCAAAATCTACCGCTACCTGCAATAGTAGCGCACAGACTGTGCACTGTATATAAATATATGTACACACACGCACTCGTTAGTATGGAGCTACCGGTAGATTTGCATCGATCTGCTCACCCATTCATCCTTCAATCGTGCTGTCGTTGTGCCATCCATCTGTCTAACATCTATCTGTCTATTATGTGTATGTCTGTGGCATCACTTCTGATGCTGAAAAAACAACAGAGAAAATTATTTGTGGTTTGAATGAAGTGCGAGGATCTGATATTCAGACTGCTGCTGCTGATTGGTCTTTTGAGGAGTCACTCATAACCTTGTTCACATTCCATCTTAACTACACTGATTTGAAAAACTAAAACTTTAATATTGTACATATGTTAGACCTTTGATTTGTTGTGACATGGCAGGAAAACTGGGAAACGATTGCTATTGCACAAATACTGGTTGGACACTGTGTTAAGCAAGATTGAAATTAAAGTAAGCCTGAAAAATAATGGGAATTCTATTTATAGCTCCAGTAACTACAGCTTCCTGTTAAATGCACTTAAGAGTCCTCACATTTTGCCTGTTCACTATTAAATAAAAATCTTACACCTAATGAAGGTAGCAGGGTATTTAAGAGCATGATTATGCATCTCTGTGCATGCTGTTTTTACTATTAAACACCAGAAAAGCTACTGTGCACTATATAGAAATCTATTTCAGGCTGATATTTAACATCACCAAAAGAAACTTTAAATCAAAGCACTGTTTCAGTAATACTACCTATATGTGAAAATGACTAGTCAATGTTATGTCATTACTTTTAATTAATACACAGTTATTAAAGATTGCTGATAATTTCTGCTTAATTGGTTTTCCAGAAACACTTGTGTGTTTGTGTGTGTGTGTAAGACAGGTGTGACTGTGTGTAATTAATTTACTAAACAGACAGACAAACAGTCTGGTGGGTGCGTGTGTGTGTGGCTGTCGTTTGACGTTTTTTGACATTTTCACTTACAATCTGCTGTGATTATGTGAAAACATCTTATTTGTTGCAGAATTTGAGTGAATAGCTAAAATGCTAAAAATAAACTCTGTTCGGGTGCATCAGTCCTCACTGAAATGAATCTAACAACATCAGACACAGCTGCAGAACTGCGGTGTGTCATTCAACAAATCTGTAAAGCTACTAACAAGTTGTATTTCAGTAAAACAATTGGTCTATCCTCACAAAAGTAAAAGCAAAGTGTAGTTCAACAGTTGAGGCGTAGCCTATGTTGTAAAAATGCACTGTGCAATTAGAAAGCCTTGTTTTTCATCCTGAATCTGATCATCCATTTTCTAAACAATCCTGTTTAAATTATGTTTTCCATTGTCTTGTTTATATTTGTAATGCCAAATGGAATTAAAGTGCCCATAGGAAAGAATATTGTTTGTATTTAATATTGTGTTGTACATACTGTATGTTTGTAGTAAAGGTGCATTTAGTATTAACTCCATAGCTGCTGAAAACAATTATCATGATTTAAAGTTGTTTTTAATTAGCATAGCATCTATTAGTTTTCAAACTGGCACTTATGTCAGAAATGTCTTTTGCATGTTCATGAATATAAACGTACGTTTTCTCCTTGCAGTGATGATTAATTAGTGTTTGCAATATGATTGAAGATAACTGTGCCCTTTGCATTTTATTATAGAAATGAATACGCTTGACAACATTCTGTCCTTTCCACACCCAAACCCTTTGTGGACAATGTAGTTTATTAGACAGCAGAGGGCGTCAGAAAATCACGAAGTGAACTCAAACAACATCGCTCCACCCCGTTAAAGTAATGCTGCCTTCATGTTTGCAGTAGGAAGTAATGGCGATTGAAGCCACCATCGATACTAACGGTGCCAAACAATACGTTTTTCGGCTGGAAATGTATAGAAACCGTGTTTGCAATATAACGTGTTTTATATACAGTATGTTAAACCGATAGGCCAGTGTTTAAAAATATTTCTCCGTACACATTTTATTATCAAACTCGTTCTGGTGTTGTAACGCAAATCATATGTGCCTAATACCTAAAATAGAATTATCACTATTATCATTCACATTTTGCATTGTTCGTTACAACATCCCCGTACACAGGGTGAAATCTGGTTATTGTGGAGTTTACGAGGGGCAGTGAAGGCAGCAGAACAAGGTAGCAGCCTTCCGCGGGAAATTCAGTAGCATACTGCCTGAACAATATTGGTGTTGTATAGATTACAAACATAACAGCGTAATATAAAATCTTATAACGCAAGTGCCTAAAGCCTTAATGCAAGAGGACGTTGCTAGTGCACCGAACACGACAAAATGGTAAGCACATGTTCACCTTTACCTGCAGATTATGTGATGTTTCAGAGACGCCTACGTATAAACTAGCATTATCAAGCTAGCTCCCAGCTACAGTGCTAACGGTGGCATCAGCTTTAGCTAACGTTGCAACCGGCAGCGGCAGTAACGCCACCTATTTAATACAAAATATTTCTATACGCTTAGCACGTTAGCAATACGTTACCAATACGTTACCAATGCACGTGAAAGAAGGCTAATTGGCTTAATTCAGGAACGTCTTGATAGCTACGTCTTGTATCTGTAATGCTACCCTAGTGACCCATCATCCACTTAATCAGCGCTTAACAACGTTCCTTAATAGAGGAGAGATAAATACAGGGACACACCGGAGGAAAGATGAACTTCCCTGATGACTGTAAGCAGAGAAATATATCTTGCCAGACGGGTGTTATATCTATTAACCTGCAGCAACCCAAATCCAAGATTATTGCCCAGTGCTGCCTGTGGTGGCCGGAAGCTACATTACAACAACACTGTTGTATGAAGCGTGCTATAAAGAGCCACCACGGGCAACAGTGATAGTATATATTAAACATGCATATTTCAAAATGCTGCAGATGGGAGATATGTACTGTTACTTATTCGTGTTTTGTACCTTATTGCATGCTAAATGCTAGGAAATCTTTACACGTCAAATATTAATATATTATTCTATTACTGTGTGCTATAGTAGCACGTCAGCTTCTGTAGATGGAATGTTATATTAAACCTATCTGTTACAGTCAAAGAAGAAAGGACTAAGTTTAGAGGAGAAGAGAACTCGCATGATGGAGATTTTCTTTGAAACGGTGAGTTGTCCCATTGCAGGTCACCACATAACGGGTAAAGTAGGAATCATCTCAATATAATATGAGGCCTCCATTTTGTCTTGAATACACTTATTGCATGGATTTAAAAGCTAATCACCGTCTTTACTGTAATGCATTTTATTTTCTTTAACACAATCTGAAAAAGAAGAATACTGGTTTAATGTTGATTTAGGCTGCCAATTTCTTGTGAAAGAGACAAAAGATACATGGAGCTGTGGTGGCTTGATTCTCAGTGACACAGAGGAGGTTTTAGTGTTGTAATTTAAAAAAACCTGCAACAGACATAGAAGAGGTGCTTTTTGATACACAGCATCTGCACACACAACCACATTAAATACTTTTCATAACTAAACTAGCCCAGCAAAGTCTGATTAGACCATGTTAAAATTAGATAAAACATTTCTGCACTACAATTAAATACCATCGGGCAAATAAAAGTACAGAAAATGGAATGTTATACAAATACCTGAGTCAAGTCATGTGATTGTATATTTTTAAACAATGATGAATATAAAGACATTTGTTTTATTAATTTCCAGAAAGCCCAAATAAAGTGCAGCCAAATACCTACTGATACAGACTTGGATACTGTGATAAACAGTTTGAAGCACTTTGAATTGCATCCGTGTATGAAAGGTGCTATATAAATAAACTTGCCTTGCCTTGCCTAAACAAATGCATTTTACCTGAATATACTCTCGTATTCTCTTTCTAGAAAGACGTTTTTCAGCTGAAAGACATTGAGAAGATCGCCCCTAAGACAAAGGGCATAAGTGAGTAATGATCAACAGTTGTAATAGAGAAACATAAGTAACATTAATGGTTTCTTCAGACGTGTCCAGCTGGTCAAATATTCAGGTTTGCTGCCTGTTTTGACAAAATATGTAAAGTTGTGTGTGTGTGTGTGTGTGTGTGTGTCTTTGAATTTTTCTGCTTTCAACGAATGAATATATGAAAGAGATTAAAAGTTTGTTTTTAGAAAATGTTGTTCTTGAAAAGTAATAAATAGGATAAACGAATGAATGATGAACGAATACCAATTATGGTCTTTTAAGTAAAATACCATCATTGTCAGCAGGCATTGCACCTTCATGCATTCTTGGAAATACAAAAAAACGATATGCAAGTGACATGCTTGCAAAATTACCATGGCAACTAGGATTAGCTGTGCCATCCTAACTGTATTAGTCTGTATAAGCAGAGAAGCAGACCTATCAATGGCCGTAATCTCATAGCGCAGAGAACTGCTGAAAGCTTTAGGTTTTTAAATAAAACACATTATCCCTCCAATGTCAACATGGAGCCTGACATTATGAGTATCCAGGGGAAGTTATTAAAAATACAAACTTGGACATAGGAACAAAACTGTGCCGTGTGTGAACTGAGGAGCAATTTGTGTTTTAAAAGTGGACATAACATTTAATCTGGAGAAACTGGATCGAGTTGCTGTGATTAAAAGCACATGTTTTTGACCCCCTTACTTGGGCATGATGTAGTTACTGAGTGATGGGGGAAGGGGCAACAAGAGATCTGAGTTATGGGCACATGTTCTTGTAGAAGGGGAGGAAATAATGTGAGAAAGGGGGCAGAGGGAGTGATCTCAGCTAAATTGAGGAGGAAAAAAAACTAAACAATGGCACTAAGATACTTGTAACATACTAACTATTAAAAGGTGGAATAGTTTTGGAGTTGAAATGGGGAAGAAAGCTATTTTGAATCACATGAGCAGAGAAGAGACAAAGGACTGGAAAAAAAGCAGTTCTGAAGTGATGCACATACAGTTTGGTCGATCCATCCTGAGTGTTGTTTTTTTTAAATTTTCAATCTCCGTCTTTATTTTTTGCCACTGTTCAACATCCTCTCAGGACTCAGCGCACCTAAGCCCTTAACACAGCAGCAGATATAAGCTCTTTCAGTTTCACAGTGGACCGGCTGAGCAAGCGTGTGGGAGTATCACATTTCACCACTGACACTGTTCGAGATGGAACTCCTGCTCTCTTCCATCCTCTCATGCTGATAAGTGCGAAGCGGCCAGATAGACTGCAGATGTGTGGGTTTAGTTTTGTGAACATTTGAGTGGTACAGCAGTAAAAAATGAGCCCTTTTTTAAAATCCTCAGAATAATGCAATATTATATCCAACGTCAGATACATCTTATATCTTGTCTTCAGAGATTGTAATGATATACCTCTACCATAAATCATTCAAACACAAATCTACTCACCAATGCACAAATAGCATCACTGGGAAAGAAGTGGGAGGCAGTTTAATGATAGTGGATCTTTTTTAATGTGGAAGGTGTTCTTTCCTCCCTCTGCTGCTTTAAGCTCCCATGTCTGTGAAGGAAGTGCTGCAGAGCCTGGTGGATGACAACATGGTGGACTGCGAAAGAGTGGGTACATCCAACTACTATTGGGCCTTTCCCAGCAAGGCCCTGCACGCTCGCAAGCACAAACTGGAGGAGCTGCAAAAGCAGGTGAGGAGACTCAGTTTTAGTCTGAAAACGACGACCTCATATCTCGAAAGCTGCAGACATGCCACAAATACAACTTGCTCTAAAGCAGCATCTCTTTCATAAAAAGACCCATATTCACAAAAGGAGAAGATAGATTTTAACAGATGTTCACCAAAGGTGGTTGTGCTTTCTGTTAGAAGTCACCGCTCACTGCAGTTTACAGTAAATGAGGTCAGCATATGACCCATAAAGCTCTTCTGGTAACAGAAAGTGAAGACAAAAATGGGAAGAAAATGCAAATGAGCTGCAGATTAAAATCTTTTCAAGGAGTGGTTAAATGTAATTATTGTAATTTCTTCCCACATTTTTATGATATTCACATAAACATAAATTCCCAAATAGAATAAACAAACAAAATAACGAGCCCTATTTATAACTTAGAACTGGTGGCTTCTGTGAGAGATTTTTTGTCACAGAAAGTACCACTTTCTCAGCGTCTGTCGTGTTCCACTTCCCTCTCCTGTTGCATGGCAGACAGATGGTGCGAGGGTGGTGACTCCTCGCAAAACGTTGGCCACCAGATTTCTGGGACACAAGTTAAACGCTCGAGCAGCAATCTGTCACATAATAATGATGTGTGATTATACCACAAGCATTATAATACACAGGCATGGATGACAGGCCGCAGCAGTTTCATGGTATGACTTTAACAAAGAGAAATATAAAGGTCTGTTGGCTCTATAGAGTATGTATAAAAATAAAAATAAAATTACAACACTCTTCTCTCTCTGCTCTATGAAATGAATTATAGAGCATGCATGTAAATACAGTGTACATGTAATTATCTATTAATGCCAATAAACCATTAGCCTCTAATGCACTGATGAGCAGTCATGTTCAATTAAGATTTTAAGGGCATTTAAAAGCCACAAAGGCCAATTTAGTTTCTGCTCTCTGGTAGAAGATGTGGTAACCAGTGTTGATTTGTTGCCTTTCAGGAGATAATTGGATGTTCTCAGTAAGTTCAAACAACTATGGTATTGGATTTATAGCAGAGTCCAGGAAAATATATATTGTCTTGATATTTTGATAAAGTTTGGTGTCAGGTGTGCCTAATGTAAGACTTCTTCACTTTAAAGAACTCTCAAGCAAAGCAGCGGAAAGTGTCTCTACAGAAAGTGGTGGAAAAAGCGAAAGTGGGACGTCAAGATACAGTAAGAAAATTCTCATATGCTTCCCCACCTTGTATGGAAAAAATATGTATTTTTTATTTAATGAAAAGTGATGAAATAAAAGGAATAAGCTATGTTAATTAGTGTTATATAAAAAAATACGTGTGTGTGTGTGTAGAAGGAGAGAAGCGCTCTGCTGACAGAGTTGAAGGCTCTGAGAGAAGAGCGAACACAGCTGCAGGCCGAGTTGGAGAAGTACAGAGAATGTGACCCAGAAGTGGTCGAGGAGATGAGTGAGTACAGATGCAACACGACCAGTTTTTCAAAAACCAGTTTCAAGCTTTAGCATCAATCAAATCACCTCTTACCTCTTTTCCACCAACGTGGATCCTGTTACAGTTTGTGCACCTAATTTTGAACCGTTCTGAAAAAACTAATTGGTTCCCAACTGAAAGCAAAAAGCAGAACCGTGATGACATGTATGGGTCATTGGGGATGGGGAAGGCAACAATGATCTATGGTAATACTATGGTATTAGTATTAGTAGTATAAACTATGGTAATAGTCTTCTACATTTTCTTATCATTAATAGTTGCTTGTTTCTTATATAAAAAAAAATATCTGTAATTGAACAAACAATTGAACAAACACTTGCAGGTAATCAGTGCGATCCGCCATCTTGCTACTACTGTTTACTTCCGTTGTGCCTTGTGCCACGCCCTCCATTGATGATCCATCCTTGATTACGGTTCGCTAGATGGCACCAAGGTTCCAAGAATCCTGAATGAAACCGGTTCAAGAACCAGAGCTCATATGGTGGAAACTTTTATTACGTCAGAGTGGTGCTCACCAAGTGTATGCAGTGTGTCATGTCATCGACATTGTAGTTTAACTGCACTTTGTGTACAAAGTACATTTCTCTTGTGCATATCTAACAAGGTTGAATCACTGGACTTAAAATCTTGTATATATTCTGTACATGTATTTTTTTGTGAGGTTTTGTGCCAGATGTTTACAATTGTTAGGATCCTCTGACAGCAAAGATTGTTTGTTAGCCACTGTAGCTGAACGCTTTGAGTGATTTTTGTTCCCATAAATAATTAGACTCATCAAAGAATAAGGCATCGGCAGATGGTGATTTTTTATTTTTATTTTTTTTTTAATCCAGTTTCTTTATTTATTTAGAAGAGAGACAGAGGAAAGAGTTGGACAGCATCCAAAAAACAAACCATTCTTGCTGCTTCTGTATGACTCTCAAAATACCAGGAATAGGCGGTTTTATACCAGATAATGCGCAAAATTGTGCGCTAGGAGCTGGATTTTTTCAGTCCAAATATCCATCCATCCATTCTCTTTCGCTTATCCGGGTCCGGGTTGCGGTGGCAGCAGACGAAGCAACATGGCCCACACTTTTCTGTCCTCAGCCAGGGCCTCCAACTCCTCTGGGGGGACCCCGAGGCGTTTCCATGCCAGCCGAGAGATATAATCTCTCCAACGTGTCCTGGGTCTTCCCCGGGGCCTCCTCCCTATTGGACGTGCCTGGAAGGCCTCCCTGGGGAGTCGATCAGGGGGCATCCTTACCAGGTGCCCAAACCACCTTAACTGACTCCTTTCGATGCGGAGGAGCAGCGGCTCTACTTTGAGTCCCCCCCGGATGTCTGTATTTCTCACCCTGTCCCTAAGAGTGAGGCCAGACACCCTACGAAGGAACCTCATTTCCGCCGCTTGTATACGGGATCTTATTCTTTCGCTCACCACCCAAAGCTGGTGACCATAGGTGAGGATAGGAACATAGATTGATTGGTAAATTGAGAGCCTTGCCTCCTGGCTTAGCTCCTTCTTCACCACGACGGTCCGGTATAACGCCCGTAGGACCTGGGACGCCGCACCGATCTGTCTATCAATCTCATGCACCATCTTACCCTCACTCGTGAACAAGACCCCGAGATACTTAAACTCCTCCGCTTGGGTCAGAGACTCATCTCTAACCTGAAGGGAGCACGCCACCTTTTTCCTACTGAGTACCATGGTCTTGGACTCAGAGGTACTGATTCTCATCCCAGTCGCATAACACTCGGCCTCAAACCTGTCGAGTGCGCGCTGATCACTGGTCACTGTCTGATGAAGCCATCAGAACGACATCATCTGCATAAAGCAGAGATGCAATTCTGAGGCCCCCAAACTGGGCACCCTCCAATCCCTGACTGCGTCTAGAAATCCTGTCCATGAAAACCACGAACAGGATCAACGATGAAGGGCAGCCCTGTCGGAGTCCAACGCCCACCGGAAAAGAGTCTGATTTACTGCCGAAAACGCGAACACAGCTCTGGCTTTGGTTGTACAGTGACCGGATAGCCTGTAACAGCGAATCCGGTACCCCATACTCCCGCAGCACCCCCCACAAGACACCCTGAGGGACCCGGTCATAAGCCATTTCCAAATCCACAAAACACATGTGGAACAGTTGGGCATACTCCCAAGCCCCCTCCAGTATCTGTGCGAGGGTGAAAAGCTGGTCCACCGTTCCACGACCAGGACGGAACCCGCATTGTTCCTCTTGAATCCAAGATTCGACCTCCGACCTTAATCTCCTCTCCAGCACCCTGGCATAGACTTTCCCTGGGAGGCTGAGAAGTGTGATCCCACGGTAGTTGGAACACATCCTCCGGTCCACCTTCTTAAAAATGGGGACCACCATCCCAGTCTGCCAGTCCAGGGGAACTGATCCAGACCTCCATGCAATGCTGCATAGGCGTGTTAACCATGACAGCCCCACAGCATCCAGAGACTTCAGCATCTCAGGTCTAATCTCATCCACTCCCGGTGATATGCCACTGAGGAGTTTTTTGACTGTCTCAGTAACCTCCACCTGGGAGATGGACTCTGATCCACCCAATTCCTCAGTCTCTGCCTCCCCTGAGGGTGGCATGGAGGCCCGGTTGAGGAGCTCCTCAAAGTGCTCCTTCCACCGCCAGACAATGTCCCC
>JAVQJL010050251.1:0-10701 GCA_036024295.1 Nannoperca obscura
GGTGAGGTCCAGCGATGGTGAGGTCCATCGTTGGTGAGGTCACTGGTGAGGTCCAGCGTTGGTGAGGTCCATCGTTGGTGAGGTCCATCGTTGGTGAGGTCCAACGTTGGTGAGGTCCATCGTTGGTGAGGTCCAGCGATGGTGAGGTCCAGCGTTGGTGAGGTCACTGGTGAGGTCCAGCGTTGGTGAGGTCCAGTGTGGTGAGGTCGCTGGTGAGGTCCAGCTGGTTAGCTGGTCGGTGCTCCAGTTCATCCAGCAGGTGATGGGACAGGGTTTAGGTGTAGGCCAGTTGAGTTGGATCTGGCTTTCTTCTCCAAACAGCTGCTTCAAAATCAAGTTGGGAACACGCTGTTGTCTAAAATATCTTTGTGCACTGTAGGGAATAGCCAGGAAGTGACAAATACTTTTTCACACTCTGGATTTGTGTGCAATAAACAAAGGTAATAAGTGAGCTTTAGCTGGCTGTTTCCCCTGTGTTTCAAGTCCTTGTGCTAAGCCAAGCTAACCAGCTGCTGGTATGAGCGTGTGATCTTCTTATCTGTCGCTCTGCTAGAAAGCAAATAAGCGTTTCTCCCATAGTCAAATTATTTCTCTTACAGGAGTGTCCACATACTTCTGGCCATATAGTGTAGCTTTAGGACCTTGTACAAAGTCTTGAAAGTTTGGGAAAACATTTTGGATTTTAAGCGGCATGTTTTTAAGGTTTGAATATATACACCTTAGAAATTAGGAAGCATAAAATAATTCATGATCAATACATCCAATCAAAGTCAAGGTCTCATGGTGGCGTATCAGTGGACGAGGATTAATACCAGACACCGTGACCACGATGTGACCGTGACACCTTTAAAATTATGATCTTCTCTCCTTCTCTGCTCCAGGATCTGTGACCAGAGTGTGGACCTGCCGAACTGGACCAGAGGACACGCAGTTACACCAGGTAGGACACACACACTAATAAATGTGTGTGTGTGTGTGTGTGTGTGTTGTTTATTGTAAGTAAAGATCTGTTACTGTGACGTGAGTTGAACTCGTCTAACTTGTGCAGAAAGTTTGGTAACATGAATGAATTTCAGGTGCAAAGTAAAAATGTCCTCAAGTAAAGCCCTTAAAATTCAGTTAAACTGGGTTGAAATAGTGTTTTTATGTGGTGGTTAAAGACACGAGGATGAGGAGAGTTCAGGTGGGTGAAGTCGTCCTTTTAAGGTGAATAGAGAGCGTCTAATTATCGAGGAGAAAATGGTGGAAAAAGACCTTCTTTGTAATAATAACCATCAATTTGATTTAAAATGGCTGATCCTTTTGTCACGAGAGAGAGAGAGAGAGAGAGAGAGAGAGAGAGAAACAGGCGGTAAGACAAGGAGAGAGTTGAGCTGTATTCATTTAACCAGAATTACTCTCGCTGTTTTCTCCTGGCTGGTTGCCGGGGCAACTGGCCAGCTTCGTTACCAGAGGTGTGACCTCGGCTGGGAGTGTAAATGAAAAAGCTCACTTCCACATGTCCTGCTCCCGGTCGCCATGTAAACTTTCTGTACTCCCGTCCGTCTTTGGCATGTTTTAGAAGTAGTCCTGCTCTCCGCACACACACACACACACACACACACACACACACACACACACAGGACGGATGGCCTGCCAGCTGGCTTTTTAGGGACTAGAGAGTTTTGTGCTCCAATAATTGAATTCGGTTTTACCGTTCAGTGCTGAAGACAGTGTGTGTGTTGTGATGCCAGATGCAGTAAAACACAGATGTGATGCAACAATAAGGAATGAGATTTAACAAAGAGAAAACTCCAAATGACCAATAGTTTCAATAGTTTTGGACCTGGTCCAGTGGATCGCCTCCGCGAACGAGCTGCAACGCAGTCCTTTGAGGCTGGTTTTTGCCCCAGACTCTGGTTCAGACTGTTATTCTAAGTGTCTAAGGAACCCCTGCAGGAACAGAACGTTTGTTAAAGAACAAGATCCGTTTGTGTTCAACCAGAAACAGAAACTCTCACGAGAGGTTGAGTTGTTCCTGTTTAACAGTCTGTCTCTGTCGGGATCCTTTCTATCATGTTGTCAGACAGTTTCCTCCTAACTTATAGATATATATATATTGTATTTTATATATTATTACATTTGTTTTACAGTATCTTTTCACATCTTTGTCATGTATGCTTCTTGGCTTGCAGTACCTGCTTTATCTTTATATTTTCTTACTTTCTATGTCTGTAGTTATGCACCAAAACACCACAGCAGATTCCACAGTTCTGCTAGCTGCTTATAGTTATTATTATATTATATTATTAACTATGAATTTCTAAAGAGAAACGTTGTGATCAAGTGATTTATTGTCACAAAAAGAAAGGTTTCTTGTTCAAACTGTAGTTATAACGATCATTACAAGATGAAAAAATGTAGATAAATAAAATGCAGATCTTGTCATGTGGGCCTTTTGTATTCGACAGCACGTGTGTGGAATCATGTCAAGTTTTGTACAAACATTATCCTCTCGACATGACACGTCAGTGTTCTGGTGATTACGGGAAAACATTGTGATATCACGTAGAGCTGGAAAAGTAGATAAAGTGGGTTTGACATCTTGAACTGACATCATGGAAGCAGCTTGTCATTTTCTCTTAATCGTGATAGATCATGAAAAACAGTTCAACATTGCAGTGAAACGAGAGATCCAACTCATATCTTGGAGCATCCGCATCTTAAAAGACCTTCCAATCCCTCCACAGGGATGGTTAAGGATGGAGAGGTGAGGAAGCACACGTTTCAGTGCTGATGCAGGACACATGAACAGAAACACACTCAGGGTTGGAAGTGAAGACGGCTGCTGTGGTGGAGGCGGTTTGATGCTGAAGAGTAAAGTCTGGCCTTTTGCTCTCTTTGCTTCTTTACATGTGTGACGGCTGCAAATAGGCTGTTGGTAGAAGAAGCAGCAGATTGTGTGTGTGTGTGTGTGCGTGCGTGCCAGCGGTGTCACTTCCTCTTCCTGTGTAACAGACGGCTTCGTATTCAAGGACGAGATGAACTGTGTCATCCAAACACCCTCTGTCTCTCTCTATCTCCCTCACATCATTCCCTCTTCTATGTGCGTTCTCACCCGCGACACTGTGTGTGTGTGTGTGTGTGTGTGTGTGTGTGTGGTTGAGTCTGACAGTGCACAGAAATAGATCATGTAAAGCAAAGATTACTATCTGCACCTCAAAGCATAAACTTCATATTGTCATCTCTGTAAAACACACACACAGTGACACACACTCACACACAGTGACTCACAGACACACATACACACAGTGACAGACACACACACATACACTCACACACAGTGACACTGACACACACAGTGACACACACCCTCACACACAGTGACACAGACACACACTCACACACAGTGACACACAGACACACACTCACACACACAATTTTTCACACACAGTGACACACACACACACACACACACACACACTTTTTCACACACAGTGACACACACACAATGTCACACACACAATGACAGACACACACTCACACACAATGTCACACACACACAGTGACACAAACAAACATACAACAGAAAGCTGGTACAGGATGTGCGTCAGTGCTTGCAGGCTGTGCACATGGTGCAAAATGCACATACTGTGTGTGTGTGTGTGTGTGTGGGGGTTAGGTGGGTTATGAGGACATAGATGGTGACAAATGTCAGTAGTCATGACTCCACATGCATTTTTTAAATCGCATTAAAACAGCTGTATGGAAACGGCAACATATAATAAAACTTCCTCAGTTGTGCAAAAACGTTTTTTACACTCTCTTTAGGTGTTTTGGGGATTTTTTTTGTCAAAAACTAGTTGATGAACCGTTTTTTATTATCTAGTCTTTGTCTCCGGGCAGAATGAAACATGGCCGACACCAGCTGACGTGAAAGAACAATTCAAACACCCCCAACAGAAACAACTTCCTGTGGACGGGTCAGGAGGCAGAGGCCACTTCTGGTTCACAGCCTCGGTGTTTACTACGCCCTGCGGTTGCTGGAGGGAACCATGACTGAACGTACACGAATGTGGTTTTGGGGCACTTGCTGAAACCACTGATATACGCTGATATGAGCATTAGTGTCTCTTTCCTTGATCATAAAAATGAGCTTTTCTGGAGAAACTTTCACAAATATAACAATAATAAAACAAAGATAACCTGGTGAACATGTATTGACCCTGTTTGTAGTTTTACAGGCGTCTTTCTTTAAATGCTTTTTGCTACACAGGTTGTTTTTGCTGCAGTACCACAGATGACCACTGAGAAAAACTCACAGCAAGTCCACCAGAAAAGTATATTAAGTGTGTTGAGGACCGCCTCAGTGCTTCTTTTCATAGATTCTCCAGCTGTACTGGAGCGTGATGTGCCACAGGACGCAGAGGCAGCTTCATTCTTCATTTATTCAGGTTTTTCCTTTAATTTGGTATCAAATTATAAGCAAATAAGGGAAAAACTATAATGTAGAGCAGCAATTAACAGCAGGAAGGAAGAGCGTAGCGAGATGAATTAAAACCATCAGAGACTAGAACTGAAGACAGAAGACAGAGAAGTGACCAAACAGCTGATCAGCAACACGATCCATAAACTGACTACATGAACCGCATCACTGGAAAACACTCAATGAAGTGAAATAACAAAGAGAGGGGGGGGGGGTGGAGGACCAAATGGAGATGCGGGTACCATGGTAACCACAGAGTGGTTGAGAGAAGTACACTGAAATGAACAGTCTCTGTTCATTGATTGGCTAAAACAGACCAGGAAGTGACCTGAACACACACACACACACACACACACGCTAACACACATTCACCTCCACTCCCACACAGTAGTATGTTCAAATAAAGGGAAAGAGGCAGGAGGTAAAGAAGAGGAGGAAGATGAAGAAGTGTATGTCCTGTTGCCATGGCGACCACGGCTTGGTGCCCTTGACAGCAGGAGTTTTACACACACACACACACACACACACACACACACACACACCCACACACACACGCTGGGCAGAATGATGATCATGTGTATTGACTAACAGCTGTGTCCAAATGAATGGCCTTTGGGTGAGCATCTTCACACACACACACACACACACACAGTCACACACACCCAACCCCCCACGAGTGAGATAACAGAGCGGCAGAATTTGAATAGTATTATGGTATATGACTGACAACAGCAGTTAGTTTGGTTCCCATTTCCTCCAGGTAACCAGAAGTCCACTGGCCTCTTTGTTTGTGCATTTAAATCTCATGGAAAGTAGTGTGTGTGTGTGTGTGTGTGTGTGTGTGTGTGTGTGTGTGTGTGTGCGAGAGAGAGAAAGAATGTAGTGGTGTGTCTGAGGACAGTGCGGTACCATAAGGAGCTTTGGTTTCGCTTCCGCATCGTTCCTCATGCAAATGACGGCTTTGTTGCTTCTGCAGCCTGCACACTTCCTGTCTGTGCTCTGTGTGTGTGTGTGTGTGTGTGGGTGTGTGTGTGTGTGTGTGAGAGTGAGAGAGAGACAGGCTACACTTGGTTTCCGGGTAAGTTGCCGGGTTTGACAACACCTACATGCGTACAGCT
This sequence comes from Nannoperca obscura, assembly GCA_036024295.1. Classification (NCBI taxonomy): domain Eukaryota; kingdom Metazoa; phylum Chordata; class Actinopteri; order Centrarchiformes; family Percichthyidae; genus Nannoperca; species Nannoperca obscura. Next base: position 5,584 of record JAVQJL010050251.1, read on the forward strand.
GTTTACACCCATGCTAGCTGCTCTGAGGCTGTAGTTAGTGCTGCTTTGCAGAGAATGCTAACGTCAGCATGCTAACAGTGAGCTTCTAGCTTGGCTTCACCCCCCCGCTGGCACAAACATGCAAAGGCCCACTTTATCTGAAATACTGTCATGAGTACATGAACCCCCTGAGAATCAACAACAACATGTTACTTGTGGCGTTTGCTGTTGATTCGTCGCCTGTCACAAAGTTGTTGCGTGCTAGCGGTGAAACATTGTGTGTGCATTGTTTACATGTTGGAGCTCCTCCGCTGTGGTGTTTGTAAGGTGGTCGCTAGCAAAACTAGCACCATCTGTTGGTTGTAACTTGACAGTGGAAAAAGTGCTCACAGTAGCCCCCTCCCCCCGTCATAACACCTGCCCCCCCCAGTTGGAAAACCACTAGCATAAAGTAAACATTACTTAAACGGTAGTAAACATCAATACCAGTAATAAACATGAATAAATACATGTCAAACGACAATAAAGTGTTATTTAAACCATAAACAGAGTAATAAACAGGAGAAGCAGTGAAGTGCAGCTGGGGAGCGCTGGGTAACGTCACCTGCAGGGCGACGTTAGCCTCTTCAGCTCAACAACCACTCGTGTTTGTGGGAGGAGAGATGGATGATGATGAATGGAGAGAGGACGGGGTTAAGAGGAGGAGGAGAGGAGGGCTTGTCATTAGGCGCCATCACCTCGCACGACCCACGCTTCCTCCGCCTCCTCTCGTCTTCCATCCCACGCTCCGTCACCTTTCTCTTCCTCCCTGGTTTCCTCTTCCCTCTGTTGTCTCCTTTCTTTCACTCCTCCTCCCTCAGTTCTTTACTCCCATATCTCTCCATCCCTCCCTTTCTATACCTCCTTTCACCTATCGCTTGAACCGTTTCCTTTCCTTTTTACACTTCATCTTTCCTTTCTCCCCTCCTCTCCTACCTCTTTACATCTTTTCTTTGTCCATCATCCATCTTCCATCCGTCTTCTCCTCTCTTATCTCTTTTACATATTCTTCTCTCTCTTCATCTCTCCATCCTTCCCTTCCCCATCCCTAGATTCCTCTTTCACATTATCACTTCTTCCATCCACCCTTATATGCCTCTGTTTTTCTCTTTCAATACCTGCCTCTATCTTCTTCCATCTCTTTTCAGTGTCTTCATCTCGAGGGGAGTTTTTATCATCTCTCCCTCTCTCCATTATTCCCTCCTTTCTTCCTCTCCTCTCTCGTACCCCTTTCTTGAATTATTATACCTTCCTTCATAGCCTCATCCCTCCATCAGTTCACGCTTCATTGTCCATTCTCCATGTGTTTCTCCCCCTCAGATTCTCCATCCTTCCCTTCCTGAACTTCCTTCTATCCTCTGCCTCCTCCTTTCTTTTCTCCCGTTTTCTGCATCCCTCGCTATTTGTCATCTTTCCTTTTCTTCCTCCTTTTTATCTTCTTTGTCCTCAGTCTTCCCATCATCCCCTTCTCTTTCCTTACGTCTTTCAGTTTCATTTATCTGTCCTTCTCTTTCTGTACCTCCCTTCATCTTCATCCTCTCTCATCCCTCCTTGTTCTCCCCTTTCTCCCTTCCTCCTTTCCTGCATCCCTCCTCCTTCTTTCCCCCATCCACTCGCTCCATCAGCACGCCCTTCCTCTTCACCTCGCCCCCCCCCCGTGTCATTTCCCCCTGCTGTCATCTTTTCATCACTCCCTCCACAATCTCCTCTGCCAGGGAGGAACAGGTGGCTTGCCTCTGCTGTGCCACTTGGTGGCTTCCTGCCCAAAAACAGAGAGAAAGAGAGAGAGAGAGATTGTGGCCCATGTCAGTGCCCTGGCTCTTTGGCTCGTACCATGTGACGGACGGAAGGAGGAGGAGTGGGAGGAAGTGGAAGAGGAGGATGGGAGGAGGAGGAGGAGGCGTCTAACTGAAGGCTGTGATTTTGGAGACTGAGAGAGAGAAAGAGAGCAGCAGGTGCTTCAGTCTGAAGCACTCGTACGGACGCACACATGCACTTAAAGATAAGAGCTGCCGAGATATTTCTGTGCCCACACCAGCGTGACGTCATTTCCTGTCCTCGCGCAGGAAGTCAGCACACTAAAGAGCCTGCGGTGTGTGTGTGTGTGTGTGTGTGTGTGTGTGTGTGTGTGTGTCTCACCCTGGTGCTTCAACACTAAAAGATTATGCAAATTCTCTGAAAGTCTTACCTTCTCTCCTACTTCCACTCACTTTGTCCTTTATTCTCTTTATGTCTCTTTTCCCTTAAGTCCATTAATTTGACATATGCTTTTGTTCAAGGGGAATTACAGAAAGTGCATTCAGCCTCAGTAGGAACAAGAGCGAGATGTCATCCAAAACTTTAAGTGCAAAATGTTCAGCGCTACAGAACAAATGCTCGGAGCTACCTCTTTTCTACGTATTCTTTTCCTCTGGTCTGCTTTATTTTTTTATTCTGTTACTTTAATTTTACAGTAATCTCATGCTGCACTTTTTAAAATTGACATATTCAGGAAAACGGGGGATTGGGGTTGTTCCTGTAGCCGCTAGGATTAGCCACTGCTACAGTAGCTAGCCATCTCTGGAGCTAACTCCAAACGCATGGCATTAAGACTGATTAGCACCACGCTAGCTCACTCATACTCAGGGTATTAAGGCTTAAAGCTAGCGCTGCTGGCTAGCACCTTGCGCCTCCTGTCCGTCATAGGACGGGGGATTACCACATGCTAACGACAGTTAGTGTTGAGAGCAGCCGAGCAGGCTAAGAATTAGCGCTTCAAAGAGGGGAAGTAAATCTGACGCGACCTAAAAAAACACTGCTGAATATTTTTTATGTCTGTCTATCCTGCAGTCACAAGCGTTTAGGTGTGGAGAAATGCATGTTACACCTATAATACCTGGATGAAGGTGGGAAAAGTCTGCAAACTCCCCCGCAGTTCTCAGAGAGGTTCCTCTTAGCGACACATTAACCACCACCAGAGGACTGAGGCTTCTTTGTGCAGCTCCCACTTTGAATACGTGGACCAGAAGAAGAAAAAGAAGCGTGCACAGCGTTTAGTTAAATTTCTTTCTTTACGTGCTCCTCCGTAAGGTGACAAAAACCTGTTAAAAATCACCCGTCATCGTTCACGTCCATCATGGTCGAGCTAAAAATCCGTTTCTCTCGGGCCTTTCAGAAACTTGCAGAAAGTATTTAAGGACTACTCCACCAAACACAGCGTAGGATGGATCCTAATGGCCACCGGTGGTCACATGTCGTATCCAAAGCTCCGTGGTTTGCACCTGCTCATGTCCTGGTGACGTGTTTACTTCCTTACGTAGCCAGGCGAGCTGGCTGGATGTGGTACTGCAGGAACCACATCAACACCTGATCCAGGTTTCTTACAGCAGGAAAACAAAGGACAGGATGAGGATGATGCAGGTTTCACTTCCAGGATGAGCTGAGTGAACTTCCTGGTGATTTCTGGGGGGACAGAGCTGAGAGGCAGCTGGATGTTGAGGATTACAGATGTTGGAGCTGAATAAGTATGTTCCATGTGAACGTCACGCTCTGACATGAGGTCTCAAATCCAGGATAAACACTATGTAACACTATTTATTGGACTATTGTTTGAAGTGTAATATTGTCTGGAAGGTTTGAGAAGTTTATATGAGATCAGTTTGTAAAATACAAGTTAGTTCATATTAATAGTTGCTCGCTGCTTCTTGCTTTCACACTTTTAAGTGAACATTTGTCTGAATGTTTTCAGTTCATGCAAAACTGTCAGTTACAGTTACTTTTACAGTTACAGGTACAGGTACAGTTACAGTTACTTTTACAGTTACAGGTACAGTTACAGTTACTTTTACAGTTACAGTTACTTTTACAGTTACAGGTACAGTTAGTTACTTTTACAGTTACAGTTACTTTTACAGTTACAGGTACATTACCTGCAGAGCAGGACGGAGCTGCTCTCTCTGCTTTCACACACACACACACGTTCTTTTTCTTTTTTTTGTGTTGTCTGTCCGTTCTTTGAAGTTTGATTTAATTTCAGTCACATGACGAGATGAGACGTTCACTCGTACGTTAAGTTGTTTTGTGTTTTCACTGATAAAATAACTGAAAGGTAAAAAAAAATGTAATGGCTGATGAACGTTTCACCTCTTTCTCTCTTTCTCTGGCTCTGAATGTTTCTCTCCCTCCATCCATGCCTCCCTCCTCTTTCATCCTTCACTCACTCTGACCCCCCCTCTCCTCCTCCTCTTCAAAGCTCTGTCCATCTCTGGATTCACTCCTCCCCTCCCTTTCACCCCCCTTTCCTCTCCTCCTCTCCTCCTCTCTTTGGTTTTTGCCTTTCATTTCCTGTTTTCTTTCATCCCCTCTTTTCTTCTTTAGTTCCTCTCTTTTTTCCCTCTCTCCTTCTTTCCTCTCCCTTTCACCTCTTGTCTTCCTCCTCCTGTCCAGCCTTCTGATTGGTCCTCCCCTCCTTCCTCCACCTTCTTCTCCTCTCCTGTCTTTTTATCTGTCTTTCCTCTCCTCTCCTTCCCTTCCCTCCTTCTTCTCCTTTCCTCCTCCCCATCCTCCTAATTTGAGCTCCTCTCCTTTAAGATTTCCTCCTGCCTCTTTCTCTTCCTCCTCCTCCCTTTTCTTACTTCTTATCTCCTCTTCTACGTCCTTGTAATCTGTCCTCCCCTCCTTCCTCTCTTTAAAACTTTCCTTTTGTCTCTCCTCCTCCCTTTCTCCTCCTTCTTTACTCTTTCCAACCTCTGCCCTCCTTCCTTCTCTCTCCTTCCCTCCCTCTTTTTCTTTCCTGCTTTAATTTCATCTCCTGTCCGTTTCCTCCCGTCTCTCCTCCTGTTTTCCTCTACCATCCTTTTAATCTTCTTCCCTTCTCCTCATCTCCTCTTTCATCCCGACATGCCATAACAACCCCTCCCCTCCCCAAAAATGAAAAACAGATCCTCCTTTTTCTCTCGGCTGTCAGCGCTACGATCTCTCTCTCTCTCTCTCTCTCTCTCTCTCTCTCTCTCTGTCTCTGTCTCTCTCTCTCTCTGTCTCTCTCTCTCTCTCTCTGTCTCTCTCTCTCTGTCTCTGTCTCTCTCTCTCTCTGTCTCTGTCTCTCTCTGTCTCTCTCTGTCT
>JAVQJL010050265.1:0-15848 GCA_036024295.1 Nannoperca obscura
ATTGAGTGATTTATAAACTAGCAGCAGCACTTTAAAATCTATTCTATAAGAAACAGGAAGCCAGTGTAATGATTTTAAGAACATGAGTAATGTGCTCAGTTATCTTGGTTCTCGTTAGAACTCTGGCAGTAGCGTTCTGAGTAAGATGAGGTTGTCTTACAGTCTATTTGGGAAGACCAGACAAGAGGCCATTACAATAGTCCACTCAGCTAGAAATGAAGGTATGAAGGAAATTAAGGCATGCATGAGTTTCACTGAGTCTTGTCTGGACATGAGACCTCTAAGCCTTTTTATTAGTTTGAGATGATAAAATGCAGATTTAATTATCGCCTTGATGTGGCAGCTGAAGCTCAGATCCAGAGTCCATTAAAATACCAATATTTCTAACTTGGGTTTTCGTCTTTTTAGCCCTGGAATCAAGCTGAGAAGTGACTTTCATTCTTTCCTCCTTGTTGCCAAATACAATGATTTCTGTTTTGTCTTTTTTTAATTGAAGGTAATTCATTTGCATCCAGATGTTTACTTGTTCGAAGCATTGAGAGAGTGAGTCTAAGGGACCATAGTTACTTGGAGAAAGAGTTAAGTTAATCTGAGTGTCGTCTGCATAGCTGATGATGATTTGACCAAGAGGGAGCATGTACAGGTTGAATAATAGTGGGCCAAGAACCGAACCCTGAGGGACTTCATATGTCATGGTGATCCACTCAGATTTATGATAACCAGTGGTAACAACATAGCCTCTGCCCTCAAGATACGATCTGCACCAACTGAGGACTTCCATGGACATAATCCACGGTATCAAAGGCTGCACTCAGGTCAAGTAGCACTAAAACCAATGTTTTACTTGAGTCAGTATTCTGACAAATATCATTAACACTTTTATCAGTGCAGTTTTAGTGCACTGATGTTGCCTTAAGCCAGATTGTCCTAAAGGTTTTTACATTTTAAAGTTGCTGAGTTGAATAAAAACAGCTTTCTCAATTTATCCAATAAAAGTAATATTAGAGATTCATCTGTAATTATTCAGAATTGAGGGATCCAGGTTACCTTTCTTTAGAATGGGCTTAACAACTGCAGTTTTCAGTGACTTTGGAAAGATGCCTGATAGGAGTGAGCCATTCACAATTTTCAGCACATCCATTTCCAAGAAACTGAAAACATTTTTGGAAAAGGTGGTTGGCAGGGTGTCAAAACAACCCTTACTAATAACTAGATCCAGTGTGCATCCTTGGTTGTGTATGGGCCCTTTTACATGTTGTAACAGATCAAAAGTTTCAAATAGACCACAGAAGTCCTTGGCAGTTTTGTCTTTGGGATTATCAATGTGAATGTTAAAATCACCAGTTATGACAAGATAGTCAGAATCTGTCGAGATAACAGAAAGCAATTCAGTGAAACTGTCAACAAAATCTGTAGAGGACCTTGGAGGTCTGTAAATTGTTAACAGCAGGATGTTTGGTGTGCCTTTCAAAACAGTGCAAAGATATTCAAAGGAGGGAAAGCACCACATTATAACTGCTTACAATGAAATTAATCTTTAAATATAGCAGCAACACCTCCACCTTTCCTGTCAAGTCGAGAAAAATTCATCAAATTTAAAGTTTGGAGGGGTTGACTCAAGGAGAGCTGGTGCAGTGACAGTACTATCTAGCCAGGTTTCAGTTAAAAGCATAACATCAAGATCATAGATAGTGATAAGATGATTAATTAAAAATGATTTGTTGGTAATGAATCGAATATCCCCCCTCCCTGTGCAGACTGAACATAGCATGGAATTTTGTAACAGGGTAACCAGATTTGATGACTTAGCAGAGCGCTCCACTCTCTATCAAGACAGGAAGAGGGAAAGCTAGTGGCACTGGCTTATCCTGGGAAGGGTGACTAGAGAGGAACTAGATGGCAAGAGGAATGCTTATGGGGATTCCTGTCACCTCATGGGCTGTGAGGTGAAGACCAGTTAAACACAAAAAACACTGTTCCCTGGTTTTGCTACCACTAGTGCCTCACTCAATCCACTGCCAGGAAATGTACTCCTCTGTAATACATTTAGCAGTTGAACTGTTGTTGCATTATAATACGTTCTCCTCACACATGATAATTGTGAATAATTGTAAAAATGTTTTGAGGGCTATCAGCGTGCACTGTTGTCTGCCCTAGTGGTTTTTATACAACCACTGGAGGTCGCTTAAGTGTGAGGTGATCAAAAAACTGCTAAATATTTTTTTAGGAGCTCACAGAGGCGTTGTTTATACTTATAAATGATTATGAATACCCAGTCAAACTTCACTTTTCACAGCGTTCATAATAGCTATAGTTGGATCCTTGCCTTAAACCATCCAGACTGTCTAATAGGGTAAAAGCCACCAGAAACAACATTTGTGACATTTCTGCCAGTAGACACAACACCCACTGTCTCACATGGCAAGCGTGACCATGGGGAGTATTAAATCTAATTGCTGTAGGAGGTAGTGGGGCAAAAGGTGTATGGAAGAATGGCTGGTTAGTGATTTTAATCAAAGCAGAACCCCGATGCTGAGGAGATGAGAGAGCAGCCTTGCAGGACCAGGTATTAGCTCACCCCGTTCTGACACTTCAAATTGATGTTATCAACATGGTAACAGACCTACTTTTGCCAGCTCCCTTCATGCATTATGGGGAATGACAGCTTACTTAGGGACTATATAAAGTAAATCATATTTCCACTAGATTCTCTGTCTGCTTACATTTACTTCAGTATCTACAAGCAGATGGCCTGGTCTGTGTGTCTTCCATGCCACCTGTTGAATTGGCACACTGAAAAATATGTGGCATTCTGTCCCTTCGAGCAGTACCTGGAGATACACGCAGTAGATTAAGGTTAATCTTGGATTAGATTAAACTTTATACATACCCTTGAAGATTATTTTGTTATAGCATCACATAACACAATTTAACAAAGACTAAGATACAGATGGGAAAAACACACGGATAGAATATATAATTAAGAAAATGAAAACAATATGCAATGTGGCGTTCTCAAATTGTATCTAGTGCTAATACTAGTTCAATTTTTGTTAATATTCACTTACTATATAGTCAACTGACTCGATTTTTAAAAAACTAAATCATTGTTAATACTTCCCACATAGTTTTGTCAACTTCCCCAATGTTACCCAATGATTATAGTATGAGTGGAGCTCTGCCATAAAGGTAATGTTAGTTTTATATTGTCAGGCCTGTTGATCTTCTGTTCCAGCACATGAATGTGTGTCATTTTCTTCTCTGCTCAAAGAATCATGAGAATAAATGCCCTGCATTTATAACAATGATAAATGGACTATGAATAAGGGTCAAATGTGTTTATAATGTGAAAACCTTTGAAGCAGATTATACATAGTGCATACATATAGACGGGTGACGAATTAAAGGAAAAATTCGGGTGGGTGAAGAAAAACAACAAATGCAAACAGATCTCAATGAAACTGAACGCTTACATGCAGTGCAGTCCATTCAGGAGTGCATAGTTAGTTCATACACATTGTTGCATTGTGGGTATTGCTGTAGTGTCCATTAGAATATGCTATCAAGTCATAATGCTAATGGTAGTGTCAGTCAGTCAGTCAGTCAGAAGTGCGACAACGAACATTAATACCCATAATTCACTTCTCCACCCCATTACATTATTTAAATATAGTACATCTCAATGCTGCAGTAGTTTTGTTATATTACGCTGCTTCCTCCCAACAAAGTAAATGTACTATACTACTAATATCTCCAACACATGTGCACATGCATACAAATATGGCAAACATGATGAATATATCTGTTACCAGGGAAACGGTTGTCAAGTGGTTGCCAGGGGGCACCCACCTTATATAGACTGATAGAATGCACACCCATGTAAAGTTGAAAAGGACAGATATAGAGGAAACCCATCTAACTCAGAGTGGTAAAATATAGTAAGTGACTGGAGGGTATGCAGGCTTTTAACTTTAGAGAATACGTTATTGTCAACCCCTACAGAAGGGCAAAGTTCTTTCATTTCATGCATGATGAGCCCCTTTTCTGCATTTTGTTGTGTCTCTGCTCACTACTCATCTCCCAAAAGAGGAAATTAACAAAAAAGTGCAGACCAAAGAGAAGGGCTGACTATTAGGATATTGGATCATAATTTAATAAATGATTAGGCTATTTAGGATTTGAGACAAAAAGAACTTCTGGAATTAAACAGTTGCTTGGGCTATTTCTAAAAGTAACAGTTCTTGCTGAGAGTAGGTGGCTTGGTCCCTGCCACACCCATGCCAATTTCTACATGGCACTAAACAGTTTAGTGAAATGACAACGACAAATAATGTGTTACAGACAATTCATTGTCATTTATTGGGTCTTTTTGTAAATTAAAAGAAAAGCAATTTACATGTTTTGCTACTTAGTTTAAAGTCTGTATTGTAAATTATGTTTAGGACAAAACTCCTACTAGAATACATCTTTGAAAAGAAAATTATTGGTGAATGATCATGCTATATATTAGTGCAGGATAGACAGATTGAAAGAGGTGACATGCCACCAGTGCACTCTGACTTGTTTGTTACACTTGGGAGTTGTAATTAAGGTGATAACAGATATTTTTCTACTTTTGAAGCAAATAAAATGACATCACGTGGGTGCTGATATACACAAAAGTATGTTTTGACACGTCTCTTGCAGTAAATTGTAATGAATCCGGAACGTGTGTTGTTGGCTGCATGATGCATGGTGTCACCTTGGCATTTATCTACAGATGCTCGTTCCAAATTAAAAAATCCTGCTACTTGTTGGTTTTTTTCTCTTTTTTTTGTTGGAACGGAGTGTGGTGCCTTAATGGACTTGATAATGGGGATCTGTCTTGTGACAGCCATTACCGCCGCAGTTTAATGTGCACTCTCAAGGTAGTATGTTGACATTTTCAGCTTGGCACATCCAAAAGCCTGTCTTGTCACGCATGCTGCTCCGATGTGCCCAGCCTTCCAAGGATAATGAGCTAATTTGTTTTTCAACAGGACAGTGTTAAAGTTAAGAAGGGGGAAGATTGCTAGGGAAAAGTCCATTCCTCTTCTTCAAAAGAAAGAACCATAACCTTTTATGTGACAGAGAATTGTTCTGAATGATACATTTTTAATCATCCGTCAATTTTGTGTTCAGTTATTAGGGATTTTGGCTCTTGATGTGGTTCTGGAAAGAGCAGTCATTATTCTGTAGGACAGGGTAACGTGCAAGATGAGAGTAAAAACACAACAGTCTTTTACCACAAGCCAAAAGCCTAGCATTTTTTTTTACCAAAAGCCTAACATGGTTATCACGAAATGAGAAGCCAAATTACAAATGACCATGTTACCGAACAATAATATCAGATACTTGTGCTGTATTGTTACAAACCCACATATATTCATGACTAGTATCATGTTTCAAATAGAATGCAGTGATTGACAAGTTTAAAGACAGGCATTACAGTTTTCACTAGCAAATGGATGGTGGATAAGCAGCTGGTTGTCGATCTTGTTTAAAATTATTTTTTGTCAACTAGTGTGTGTGAATTTCAGGAAAACAACAAAAGCTTGTTGAAACCTGAAGGAGTCTGCTGATTAAAAACACAACTGACAACTAGACAGGAATACAGATTAGATACACTTCTTCTGCATCAATAAATTAGTCAATGCACAATCATTAAATCATTCCTAATGACTCATATAAGCCAGCCCAAGTAAGAGAAAACCATTACTTAGAATGGAGAACAGGTTAAATAGTCTTCCATTTGCCTCAATGCTGTTTGTTTACTTTTGCCCACACCATTACCCTCATCTAATGACCTTGCTAATTGTATTTCATTAATGTTTACCTCTTTTAAAACATTGTGACTGCCTGCAGAGTTTACAGCACTCACTAAGAAAAAAAACATGATGATCAATTGAGCGGGTTCATATTGTAAAGACTGACACCTCCTACCAATGGTGTCACACTATCCCACTAATCAACGATATGCAACAATGTGCCAACAAATGCAGGGGAGAAGAAGACTGCAAGTTAGTAAACTTGGATGTAAACAATGCTGATATCACTGATATTATACGATATGCAGTGATTTATATTTGCTGGGTTGTTGAGAACTAGAGCAACTCACTTGCATGGACTGGCAGACCAAAACAATAAGGTTCAAGTGGCTGAAAGCTGCACGTAGCTGCAGACTCAGGTTCTCAGAGAGATTTGCAAAAGGCCTGAAAAATCTTTTATACTTACTTAAGTAATTTGAATATTAAAAATCCTCTATTAAAATTCTCTGTCTCCAAGCTTTGCATGGCTTAATCAGCACATATGACACATGTGCATCCTGTATCTAAAGCAGCTTATAGTAATTTTGTTATATGCATTTCTAGCACTGGGGGGGCCTACGAGGTAGTTCCTTACTCTCCAGTACCAGCGCCAAAAGCTTCATTACACAGGTCCTGTGTCTTTTAACTGCTTGACATTGCATTGATGTATTGCTCAACTCAGCAGAGTGAATCAGCAACACAATAAGCTTAACCCATCAGGCTGATTTAATACTTAAGTAGAATACTATTCCTTACTATGAGTCAGGTCTCAGTTAATGATAGTGGTGGATCTGGATGATTTACTCTGTGAAGTAGGTAAACACCTATCTGCCATCAGGCTTGCATATGAACACATGTCCAGCTTTGTTCAAGCTGTGGGAACAGGTGGCTCTGATCTTGTGTGCCAACATGAGCCTCAGTGGAGCTGGTCGGTGTTTGTAGTATTATGGGCAACATACTGCAGAGGCTACAATCTTAATGCAGGGAATTTCTCAATGCTAGCCTCACATAAGCCATTGAAATGGTGAATACAATGTCACTGCAGTGGAGGATAGCGGTGGTGCTTTCAAAGTAGCTGAGACTAATAAAATGTCATTCAGCATGTCAGCAGAACATAAATAATGCAAAGATCGTCTTGAGAGTTGCACACATTCTACAGTATGTGTCTCACACCTTTTGATGTGATGTCTGATCATTCACTGAAAAATGTTGACATTGTGAGAATGTGGAGGATGATGTCCAGTCACTTGATTGATGCTCAGACAGTTGCAGTGGCACAGTTTGTCAGAACATTACCAACCATCCTGAAGTAAATGCATGTGCTTATAGTTTTCCATATCCGCCTAAAAATCAAGTATGTCCCTGGTGATTTATAGTGGTGGTGTTTGTTTGTAGTACTGTATGGTTTTATGTTTTATGTATGGTTTCAAGGTGTGCACACTGCTGCCAAAGTATAAAGACAAACAATTGCATGACATTTCTACAGTACAAGCTATATGTAACCCTCCACAGTGTAGTAGCCTTGTATCCAGTTTGAACTAATAACAAGTAGTGGTACTAATCTGCCAGCGGTGGCCTTGTCTGGAAGACCCCAGACCAAAGATTCACATCTCTCCCAAACTATCTGTGAGATGTTGGGGGAGAACTATAAATCACTTGGGCACTTAAAGAGGTTATACTCCTGAGCCCTCAACTACCTCTTTACACTGTTATCACATAAACCACGCTTTAGCCCTGTCAGAGAAATGAAAGAATAAGGGGTTAGGCAGGTTAGGCTGGAATTCTGTCTGACTCTACATTACAATTTCCATTTGGCTCTGGTTTTCCTAGAAAACGGATAATCTTGCTCAAAACCATTGATTTTGCTTATTTATTCATTGACTTGGTGTCACTATTAGTCCTCTTAAGAGCTGCCAGATGATTTGACCACTGTTATTTAATTATCCTTTTTTTCTGCTTGTGGAAGGAACAAGACCTCCATAAAATGGTTAAACCATGTTATTTTATCTTCCAACCATGTGTTCTCATTTTCTACAATGGTAGCACAAAGGAAGAGAGCATCCCTGAATGGACTTATAGTAATTCATTATTTATTTTGCATGTTTGAGGTATTGCTCGAGATGCACATGGGCTGAGAAAGACAAGAGTAGATTGTGATAAAGAACATGCTGGGTGAGATGAAGAGGACAAGTGAGAGGCAAACACAGGGGGATCAGATGAGAAACAAAAAGATGGAATGAGATATGTAGACAGGGAAGAAGCAAGAGCAAGAGACCAGAAAACTAAAGAGAGACAAAGAAAGAGATGAAATCAGAGCAAATGACACATTACCAAGAGAGGACGTGAGGTGTTTCCTAATTCCAGAAGACAAGCAAACACCCAGCCTGTCCCTGTCCCAGTGGTGAATGAGTCATGATTATCCTCTGACAATGCTAGCCAATCTTTCTCAATAACACCATCCAAATCAATCATCACAAAACCCAAACACATGTTTGCCATATAAAAACTCCTTTTCTACCTGTTTCAACATTTAGCACAGTTCTGCAAATGGAGTGCCATGTCCCAACTGGCACTGCAGCATGTTAATTGAAGGAAGACTAATCAACCTCATACTAGCAAAGAAATATATATATATATCTATATATATATATATCTATATATATATATATATATATCTATATATATATATCTATATATATATAAAAACAGACACACATCATTGTGTATGCAAAAGACTATGTTATGCACATTACACTGACCATATTAGCCCTGGAAGGAACAGTGGTTGTGCTAAGTTGATGAGAGAACAAGTGACAGAGAGTCGAAAGCCCTCTGAAAAGGAAAGAGGGAGTGGAGAGATAACAAGAAAACACAGAGCAGTAGAGCTTCATTTAAATAATGAAATAATGGCTTAAAAATGGCTTAAAAATATCAGAATGACATTGGTCCTCTCGTTATAAGAGAGATATCAATATAATGTTAGAAGTAAAATCATAATCTTTTATCTTATAGGCTGAGACTCCTGACACATGTCTGCTTTGTGAAGCACACCAAAAGTTCAGCGCTTCAGGGAAAAGGGTGAAGTCACTCCCAATTGTTCAACAGTTGAAACTGATGCCACAAGACATGGCAGCTAGTTGTATCACATTTTGGTGGTGTTGTTTTTATCATTGTCTCATGGCATCAGTTTCAGTGTCGGAACAGTCAGTGACTCTGTACTTTCTGAGAACCACGCATTGGGTGTGTCTTCCCAGTGTAACAATTTAGTTTATTCTGTATTTGTATTTTTACTTTATTGACTGAATATAAGTGGCTTTGCAGTAAAAGTCAAGAACCATTTGAGTACTTGCCCTAAGAGAAAAGTCAATTTGATTTGATCAGAGAATAGAAATGTTTACATGTTAGTTCAGTAGTAAGACTGTAATTATTAAAAATGGATCGTGTTGGATCAATGGATTCTGTGTGTAAACATCATTTATTCACCTTTTTGGCCGTCAATTACCCTCTGTCAGTGTTTTTTTCTTAATCTGTTTTTAGTAATATACAGGGGTGTACACAATAATATGAACAATACACTGTAACGCTATTTCTTTTTTTATTTTAACAAAGTATTTCTATGGGATTTTTTCCCCTTATCAGACAGGCGACAGTAGTGAGTTGACAGGAATTATGTAATTATCATTATTATGTGGAACATGCATTGTGCTACTGTATGTTCTCGTTCCTCCTTCTGTCTCTCTCTTCCCTTTCTCTTTCCCTCGTAACCCAATCGGTTGAGGCAGATGACCGCCCACCCAGAGCCTGGATCTGCTCAAGGTTTCTGTTTTGTCTGTTAAAAAGGGATTTTTTTCTTTAGGATTATAGTACAGTCAAAGCCTTTCCAAACGACCCCTGATGATACAAAACAGACAACAGCTCATTCTGAATCACGTATTACAAGCTGTCGCAATTAGATCAGAGTTACTCCATTGTCACTGCAGGGTAGAGTGGTGTTGACAACATCGCAACATTTATCTCATCGGCGACTCTTTCGTTTGAATCCCAGGATTGTGCTCTGAGTCAAAGCAAACTAAATGAGACTGTCTCATTTAGACTGTGAAATCACTGAGACAGCCCCAATTTATACAATATTCACTACAGCGGTGGCGTGGTAGTTTATTTTATCCCTTCATATTACATTGGTGAAATGAGTGCAATAAACTGATGACATCATGTCTCCATGGGCAGACAGATTATGTCTTCTTTCAGCCTGGTGTCTCGATGTTTCCCTCTCCCTACACCATCCGTACCATGCATTACTGAACTGGTCTGTTGAGGCTGATGTGTGCTGTTGTTGATCTGCCCTAATCCGCGTGGCAGATGTCCTTTATAACTGTTTCAATTATGAGATGAGTGTAGAAACATGAAAGAATATCTTACAATCTCCCAGCCCCTTCCCTGATTTGGCAGAAATACATGATCACATTGTAATGGTAATTGTATATGGGTTTTAAAGATATGTAGTGATAATTAGATATGTTTAAAAATGAATTTACCTCTGCTGAATTTACCAGCCATCAATCAACCCATAGCATTACTGAGAAAAAAAAAGACCACTTAAATGATCTATTTTCAAAGAAAGCAGCTGTTGTTTGCATCTCTCTGTTAGAACTCCTTTATTACAACAAACTTACAGTAGTTGACTCTTTAGATATCCCACGATTCATCCATGTATTCATCAATGAGTCCA
Source organism: Nannoperca obscura (assembly GCA_036024295.1). Taxonomy (NCBI): domain Eukaryota; kingdom Metazoa; phylum Chordata; class Actinopteri; order Centrarchiformes; family Percichthyidae; genus Nannoperca; species Nannoperca obscura. The sequence continues at coordinate 10,555 of JAVQJL010050265.1, forward strand.
AATAAATAAAATTATAATAGATCAATGGCTTTAGGATGCTTCGTATGCATTATTCTGGAAAAGGAAGCTATTTCTTTAAGGTGCATGTATAAGACTGCTGTTATATGCTGACATTAAATGTCAAATGGCTAGAAGCAAATGAGTGATGGCCTCTGTCCACTTCAGGGGGAACATTTAAGAGTCATTATTCCACCATTATTATCCTTGCCAATGACTGTGGAGCACTCCTGCCTCCTGTCAGCGGGCTGTCTGCTGTATAATGGGCCCGGGGTGTCCATTATGAAGCCAAAATGTCCGTAGACCCACTTTAGCCACAGTCTGCTAAAAGTGGCTGAAGGACGGGTGGTAGGGGCTACGGATCATAAAAAAGGAAAAGCTGTCTTTTTTGGGCCCCTGTTCTTTGTAGCACAAATTAAGTTAAAGATTTAGGAGACAGTCTCTCTTAAATATGGCAGTTATGCTAAGATATCACAATAAATTTGGTCTTGGTTTATTTTAGGGCTGCAACATACAATTCTAATCATTAACAATTAATCTGGTGGAATATTCTTTCTTGTTGTAAATTTGTAAAAACAAATGTTATGATTATGTTGGTAATGAGATGGTACATGTAGTGTCTATAAGCTGGAATCCAGGCAGCAAAAACAGCATATCCAGCCCTGTAAGTTTATAGTGAGTAGGTTGCATCTGACAAAACTTGTTATCAGGCAACCAGAAACTCTCAGGAACAGGAACTGTCTGTTTCAGTCATAGTCAATCAATCACAGATACACAGTTTATTGTTACCAACTGACACATTTAGACATTGTGCCATTGTTAAAGCATGCTCTAGATTTGTATTAATGTCAATCACATGACTTGCTACTGAGCAGAGTATTAGCATTTCATGTGGCACTAGAGAATATTTGCCAGGGGCCCTGTTGCACATGTTGGGGCCCTTCTATGTCTCTCTTTCTGTCTCGCTCTCACATGAACACAGAAACAATAACACACTTCCTGCTCTGGAGAAGAGCATTGCCTTTCTTGCACTCTCCTGAGCATTCATGCAAAAAGCTGCAAATAATCCCTCTATTTCTCTTGCAATCATTTTCTCGTTCCATCTCGTTCTGCACTCTCTTCCTTGTTCTACTTCAACTGGAACTCTGTAGTGTGTCTCCCTCTACCTCGGCTGCCTGACATTCCTGCTTCCCCTGCTCCTCCTCAGTGTGTTATTTAGTTGCCCCTGTACTCATGATTTACACAGCCTTAATGTAGTCCTGTGCTTGCAGTCAGCAGATGAAATTGTCATTTGTCACATTAATAGTCCTCCCCCTCTGCCATACATTCACACACACACACATACACACACATACACAGCCTTTTCCCAGTATGACTCCATCCAATCTTTATCGTCTTTCCTTTTCTTCCCCTCCTTCTCAGACCTCTCGCCTTGTCCCTAATGCATTCTCCCCAAAACCACTCCCTTTTCGTCATGTCCTCCTTCACACCTCCTCTGGTATGATGGTGGATTATACGTAATGGTAACCTGTATGTGTTTATAGTAAGTTCATGTTGTGCAGTCCTTGTAGTACTTCTTAAAATGCTCAATTTCAGGAGTTGGTATGATAAAATATGGTATTAGTCTGGTATGGTATGAAGTTGCTTTGTGCTATATTTTGCAGGCATTGAAGAAGACTATTTAATTAGGTGGTATTGTGAAATGCAGCGCGAGAACATTTAATTGCTGTTTTGTACAATATGCTCAGCTGTTTTTTCTGAAATTAAAAGAGCCCTGCTGTGTGAGAAATGGTGACTTGAATATTAAAGGCAGCATTTGCCGTAGCTTGTCCTGCGTCACATGCAAATTTAGACAATCCCTGTAGTAGGCGATTATGCAGCTCATGACAGAGCTTAAAAATAAATTCAATTAAACTGTTTTGCATTTGGATTCACATCACTTTCTCTTTCTTGCTAATTGCCTATTGCTAATTGCCTTTGCATCTTGTAACCTAAGAAAGGATGCAAAAATGCTTTGCGGTTTATATACGCTAGGTCAAGGGTATAGGGTCAGCATTTATGAAATGTGTGTTTTTTCTCTAAGAAACATGCCAATAATATGGTGGTTTCAACTGAGAAAGTAATATTGGTTTAGAATAAATCTTCTTTATTGTGAAAATTGCCTGATTCAATGCAGAGTTAGTTTTCTGCAGATGGATGTTTCAAGAGCACTTGAAAGACTGCAATAAAAAGTAAAATTATGAAGAACCTATGAACTGTATTTCACTATTAAACTGCCCATAACTGTAGCAAAGATGGAGGTATGAAATTGTGTTGCACATACAATTGTGTTGTATAGACGTCTTCACTGTGATAGTGAAGAAATCTTCAGTATGCACATAACATATTGAATGAATCACCTTTTTAAGTCACTGATCAACTGTCAGATCATTTGAAGAATGAATGAATGTCTAACACGCCAGATCACTGAAACCCCAAGTCTACCCACTGTCATAAAAAATGTACCACCACTTAAACAGGTTTTCTCGTCAGTTTCGGACTGATGACAAAGATGGCATTTTCATCTTTAAACGATATTTGGCACTTTGTTCCAGCAGACATGTTGACCTGCCCTAAGAGGATCTAAAGCAGATTTTCAGCAAATTACATGTGTAAATAAAAATGTAGGGACGTTAAGACCCACCACAGACATTACAAGCATGTGTCTGCAGTCTTAATCTGTGCTGGTTTACAGATTTTCACCATGTGTACATGAAAGAGAGCGAGAGAGTGAAGTGTGTGTGGGACAATATTTAGTTTAGACTCTCTTGGAGGCATCATTTTGCATTTAACGTTCTGTATCCTGCCAAAATATTCTTGATTTTTATTTGTGACAGATTCCTCCCACTCAGTCGCTGTTCTGTGCTTTCACTGAGAACTGCACTGACTCTTGTAGCTCTCTGATTCATCTGCTATTTTGACTGTTACCTTTAGCAAGATTTTTCACTTTAATCAGCCATCTCATTTTTGTCTGGGGACAAGGATTAGATGATGCCCCCGACTGAATCGACAGAATCTCTCATCTACACATTATAATACAACTTCTGCACCAATCCCCTCTTCTCTGTGATTTGTTCTCGACTGCAGAGGCTCAGATGTAATCCTAAGTAGGCTACAGAAAGAACCATCTTGAATTCTTAAGCCCAGTTAAGCACACTTTTTTGAATAATGCACAGCCCTATTAAAGCTGAAAAACATATTTTTCAAATGATTTATTAGTTTGAATTGATTTGGAAAGCATATCTAACAATGTTTTATATCATTCCTTCTCCTCTTCTCTTTTCCCGACCCTTTTTTTCTGCATGTATCTCTATTCCTTTATTTGTCATTCATCCTTATTTCCTTGCTTCAAATCCTTCAAATCACCACGTCATTGCATTCTTTCTTCTTTATTTCCTTTCGCTTCATCCACCTTCCCTCAATTTTTTCTGTCCTCTTTCCAGCATGTGAGTTGATGAACCAGGGGATCCTTGCTCTGGTCACATCCACGGGTTGCGCAGCCGCAAGTGCCCTGCAGTCTCTGACAGATGCAATGCACATTCCCCACCTCTTCATCCAGAGAAATGGGGATGGTTCACCCCGCACTGCCTGCCAGCTCAACCCCAGCCCAGATGGAGAGAGCTACACCTTGGCTGCTCGTCCACCTGTTCGAATCAACGACGTCCTGCTCACCCTTGTCTCAGAACTGCACTGGCAGAAGTTCATCATCTTTTATGAGAGCGACTATGGTGAGTTGTGACAAACGAGTGCAGCTGATGGCCAAATGTATCTCATAAACATGACATTTGTATGTATGATGATCTTAGCTCCTTAATTGAAATGTAAGTACTCCAAAACCATCTCCAGAGTCAGGGGGAGATCAGATTGCTGCTGAAGGAAAGCCTTATTTACACTAAGAATGCATTTGCTGATATAAAAAAAACACAGAGTTAGAACTAAGGTGAAAAGACATCAACAGCCCCCCCCCACACACACACACACACACACACAATACATGCACACTGCAAAAAAAAAAATTAAACAAAGTTTAATCAAAGTTTAGTAGAAATTGTGGAAGCAAAAAGCAGTGTTTGTTGTCAAAAACAAGACAACAAACATTTCTGTGTTCACCATTATTAGCATCCACATGAAAAGACCAGATCTGAGCCTAATTGGTTGATTTATGGCACCAGAGAATGGGGGTGTTTCCCAACAGTACTTTTTTATATTCTCCGATTTCTGGTTTATTATTCTCACCACGACACCCCTGTGTACTAGACATTTCCTGACCCACATTTGGCAAAAGGCAAAGGGCTGTGGAACGTGGAGTGATTGGCAAGGCAGTACAAGGGCAGAAATATGAAGAGAATATATTGCTGCATTGACATTTCTCAGATGATACTTTGCCCCTGCTGGCTAATCTTTTTACAACGTGGAATAGAGCAATCTAGAAGGGAGTGTAAATCAGTTTTATTTATTTTTTTCAGTACAGTAAAAGCTGCAGTTGATGTAGTGTATAGTAAAGCAAGCCCTCAAGGGAATACAGCCACCCACTACCCCCTTACAAGTTTCCAGCCCACAGTCAGTAGACTCCAGTGCTCCATGTGAATGTATGTGACATGCTGTTTCACATTTACAGAGCTATATCCTTGAATTTGTTTCTGACATTGTTGAAAGTGCACTCTCAGCATTGACTTGGATCAATTAAAATCTGACCATGAAAGAGCATCTGTCTGTCTGTCCGTCTGACTAGCTGTCGTGCTATTATTTTGACTAGATGTCTGTCTGTCTGTCTGTCTGTCTGACTAGCTAGCTAGTTGTCTGACTGTCTGTCTTGTGATCTATCCATCATGTCTGTCTGTCTAGCTGTCTTGTGTTGATATAATGTTTAATCGTGCCATATTAGCTATGTGTTTTTATATAATGTTTAACAGTGCCATATTCGTTTTGTATTATAGTGCTTAATTGTAAGGGTATTTAGTGTCAAGGCCACATGTGTAGCAAAAACAGGATGTATGTACTCGCTGTACCAGAGTGAGCGGCTCCCCCGTGCTGTAAAACAAAAAGAGGTGACAAGAGGAAGATAACATGTTTTGAAGGAAACCATACGGGAGGAGACATGTGTGTGCTTATGAGATAAAGATGCAGAAGGGCGGGGAGGACAGATATCAATGAAAGAAACTATATAATGTGCAAGTTGGGGACAAAAAGACTCAGACTCTTCCTGACATTGCTTAGTTGTGCTTGGTGACGTTATATTAGAGTCTCCAGATATATCT
>JAVQJL010050268.1:0-38031 GCA_036024295.1 Nannoperca obscura
GTCTACAATTTTGTTTCTGGTGTCCTTTGACAGCTCTTTGGTCTTGGCCATAGTGGAGTTTGGAGTCTGACTGTTTGAGGTTGTGGACAGGTGTCTTTTATACTGATAACGAGTTCAAACTGCTGCCATTAATACAGGTAACGAGTGGAGGACAGAGGGGCCTCTTAAAGAAGTTACAGGTCTGTGAGAGCAACATATCTTGCTTGTTTGTAGGTGACCAAATACTTATTTTAACGAGGAATTTACCAATTATTCATTAAAAATCCTACAATGTGATTTCCTGGATTCTTTCCCCCCATTCTGTCTCTCATATTTGAAGTGTACCTATGAAGAAAATTACAGGCCCCTCTCATCTTTTTAAGTGGGAGAACTTGCACAATTGGTGGCTGACTAAATACTTTTTTGCCCCACTGTATATGACACCTGTACACTCTGAGACGTTTTATCTGTCACTCACTGCTGAATGTACAGAACACAATAAGAAATTAATATTTTAATATATAGTGCAATATAAACTGTGCTTTATAGTGAAAGAGGTAGCTCTCCATGTAAGCCTCTATATAGCAGGAAATTGTACTTTTAGGTAATAATTAGATTTAAATGTTCCTGCCATACCTCCCCTTGCCTGTCAATAATCTTGCAACCTGATTTTTAACCCTAACTAGGTGCCCATGCCCTCAAAACCCAATGAAATGTGGAAAAAGAAATGGTTGATGACAAATGCCAATTTTTAACAGAGCAGGAATATATTTTTTCATACTATATTATGAAAATCAAAGTGAAATATAACATTATGACCACTGGCAGGTGAAGTGATTATCTTGTTACAATGGCACCTGTCAGTGGGTGGGATATATTAGGAAGCAAGTGAACATTTTGTCCTCAAATGAATGCAGGAAAAATAAGCAAGTGCAAGGATGTGAGCAACTTTGACAAGGGCCAAAATGTGATGGCTATGCTGACTGGGTCAGAGCATCTCCAAAACCAGAACCTACCAAAAGTGGTCCAAGGAAGGAAAACCGGTGAACCAGCAACCAGGCTCACTGATGCGCGTGGGGAGCAAAGGCTGGCCCGTGTGGTCCAATCCAACAGAGAGCTACTGCAGCTCAAGTTGCTGAAAACGTTAATGCTGGTTCTGATAGAAAGGTGTCAAAACACACAGTGCTTTGCAGTTTGTTGCATGTGGGGCTGTGTAGCTGCAGACCGGTCAGGGTGCCCATGCTGACCCCTGTCCACCACCGAAAGTGCCTACAATGGACACGTGAGCAACTGGACCACAGAGCCATGGAGGAAGGTGGCCAGGTCTGATGAATCACATTTTCTTTTACACCATTTCGATGACCGGGTGCGTGTGCGTCGCTTACCTGGGGAAGACATGGCACCAGGATGCACTATGGGAAGAAGGCAAGCCAGCAGAGGCAGTGTGATGCTTTGGGCAATGTTCTGCTGGGAAACCTTGGGTCCTGCTATTCATGTGGATGTTACTTTGAAACGTATTACCTACCTAAACATTGTTGTAGACCAAGTACACCCCTTCATGGAAACAGTATTCCCTAATCACAGTGGCCTCTTTCAGCAGGATAATGTGCCCTGCCACACTGCAAAATCGTTCAGCAAAGGTTTGAGGAACATGACAACGAGTTCAAGGTGTTGACTTGGCCTCCAAATTCCCTAGATCTCAATCCAATCGAGCATCTGTGGGATGTGCTGGACAAACAAGTCCGATCCATGGAGGCCCCACCTCGCAATTTACAGGACTTAAAGGACCTGCTGCTAACGTTTTGGTACCAGATAATCCAGCACACCTTCAGAGGTCTAGTAGAGTCTATGCCTCAATGGGTTTGGGCTGTTTTGGCAGCAACAGGGGGACCTACACAGAATTAGACAAATGGTCATAATGTTATGGCTGATCTGTATGTTTGTACAGAGTTGTGTAATTATTTATTAACCATACTATTTAATTAGTAGTTTGTTATTTTTGTTATACAACTAGTGTTATTGCAGATAATCAATCTTGCATATTTATTTCTTGCAACAAATAAAAAGGTAATTTAGGCAGTGACCTGGAAGTCACTTCATACATGTGTAATAGTGTTCAATGTTTTACATGATTTAAGCATCAATACCAAACATAATAAAAATTATGGTATTCTGAAAATTACAAGGTTTTGTATAATTACAGTGAATAATTTGTGATACATGTCCAAACACACCACATAGGTCAAAAGGCTGCCAAAACAGACCAAACCCATCGAGCCATGGACTCCACTAGACCTCTGAAGGTGTGCTGGGGTATCTGGAACCAAGACGTTAGCAGCAGGTCCTTTAAGTCCTGTAAGTGTAAGGGATATGCCCTGAGATAACTTTGTTATGATATGAAATTAAAATTGAATTGAATGAAAAACATTGCTAAATTTGGCTGAATTATAAATGTAAATTCCCATCACCACGCCATGCAGGATGATGTCCAGATACTGTATACCAAGGAATAAACAGTATGCAGCAGGGGTCCTAGCTGGCCCTCTGCCAGCACATGCATGCAGGCACATAGAGCAGCATTCACAAACAGCCATTATCAGTCATTGTGTAGAGGCTCATGGAACTGCATTCACAAAAGATGACTGGTGTTTGAAATGTTTACAAGCAACAGCTGATGATAAATTATGAACTATTTGTCTTTCCATTTATATGCCTCCTATGCCCTGACACAACTAATATTTTCAGAATAAATCCTGGACTCGGGCACCTTGTCAATCAAGAAGTGGCTAATTCAAAACATGTTGGTTTTGAAACTCTACAGTGTCTTGATGAACATACGTTTAGCATGTTTACAAAAAACACTAACATTTTGTTATACAATGAATGAATCCTAACAAATTACACAGACACTGACTGATAACATATTCTGCTTCACATTGCAGTGTTTAAGCACAGTTCTGCAGTGTTTTGTGCAGTAATTGAAAATGTGCCCCATATAGATAAATACATAGATAAAAAAATGAGAATCTGTGTTTTACAGCTGAATACAAATGTATTTGACAAATGAAGTAAATATAATTTTCTAATATTAGATATAGAAATAAAACAAATTAAACAATGAAGGCCAATGATCACTAGAATAAAAGAAAAAACCTGAACATGGCCACAATTTAAATGTTTTTTCAGCTGAAGAAATAGGAATACATTAGTTTAGTTCATCTAGCTTTTTGTGATCTATTCTAATTCTTCTTTGCCTGCTGCCAGTTTTTAAGCAGTTCACACTCATTTTATGTGGAGCACAACCACCATCTTCTGGATAAGGTGAATTTCAAGCCAACATTTTACTGGTATTGTATTTTTTTTAAAGTAAGAAGGGAAAAACATTTTTGCAAAAGCTCAGGTCAGTACTGTTCATTTGTAGAGATAAAAGTCTTATTCTGAAGAAAATGCGACCGGAAGCACCGTTCTCTCTGCTGTCGGCGGGTCACAGGCAGCTTGACAGTGGTACTTGAAACGACTTGTCAGGCTCCATTCTCTCCGACATCCTCAGTGAGCAGCGTCGTATCCTCAGCATGGCATCTGAAGAGCTGGCTAGGAAGTTGCAGTCGCGGCTGGCCGTTACGCAGGAGGCTGAGCCGAGGCCGGAGCCCGAACAGAGCCCGGTCTCGCCCAGACCGCAGGAGCCCGAGGCAGCCGGAGGCGAATCGTCCTCCGAGCTGTCTGCCAAACTGACCCGCAGGCTGGACATCAACGAGGGCAACGCTGCTCCTCGACCGACCCGCGTCTTCAACCCGTACACGGAGTTCAAGGAGTTCTCCCGCAAGCAGATTAAGGACATGGAGACGATGTTTAAACGGTAAGGCCGAAGCTAAGGTTTCTTTTGTTTGTCCGTTTACACATAATAGCGGTCCGACATGTTTCCTTGTAATCGTGGGGATTGGGAGTGAATGAGCATACAGGACTGCGGGAAGCTCATGATGAGATTAAGGTGCTGTTGCAGCCTGCAGGTGAAAGCACTGGCTGACTGTCACTGCTGACTGATTCAAAGTGACTCACACACTGCTACTCACTGCAGGGCCTCTTCACTATCATCTGTACATTTTGTCCATCTAGTGTTGTGTCGTAATCAGAGGAGAGACCTGCGACCCGGTCTGGTATTGCTGGTTGACCCGCCAGACTTTGGGTATGCCATCCATGTCCAATGAGGATAGGTTGGTTTTTTGACGACTGGACAAAATAATTGGCCAGGGCAGTGAAAACGATCTGTGGAGATAGATATGTGCCAGATATGTTGTGATTTTATTAGTTTTTTTTTAATTCTAGAATATCATTACTTTAGGGCAGCATCTGGCAATTCTTTTAATTATCAGTTAACCTGGAGATTAATCTAAATGATCAATTATTTAAGTAATTCAAATTGGTCTACAAAATGTCAACAAATGTCCATAACTATTTCCTAAAGACCCAGATGACCAACAGTTGAGAACCCAAAGATATTTAGTTCATGTAACCTGGCATATGAGACAAAGCAATACAGCAACTCCTCATATTTGAGATGCTGGAACAGGCATGTTGAACACATCAGTTTGGGCTCTACAATGATTTAAATTGATTAAATTATTTGAATTGAAGGGAACAATGCTAATATTTCGATTGTATTTAACTTAGTTAACTATTCTTTACATGTGTTAACGGTTTTTTGGCTTAACAGATGTTGGCTACCGTAGCTGATTCTGGGACTTCATAGTGCACACTTATCGCGTGTTGGAAAGCTTTTCAGCCAAAGGATAAGGGCAACTATTGTCTGTGGCAGTTTCCTCAGGGGCAGACCCTCCTACATGTGACAATAGTATCTTTGTGTGCATGTTGCTGGAATCAGATCAGATCAAGGCTCTTTTGTTTCTGCTTGAAGAATTGACTAAGCCTGATTGAACCGTTGACAATTCATCATGAGTCACAATTGATCACTGAAGTTCTTTGATGCAAGTTTAAATTAAATCTGGAGCTGTTATTGGAGCAACAAATTAAGGTCAAAAACTGCAGGTGTATTCGCTTGACCAGAACTAGATCAAGAGTCAATCTGATTTTCTTCACCCACAAAAAAAGACTAGTCGATTGAATTGACAGAAATTGAATTAACAGCAATTTTGATAATCAATTAATCATCAGTGAAGCAAAAATACCAAATATTTGCTGGTTTCAGCCTCTGAAATGTGTCATATGTCGGAACCATCTTGACTGGTTCCTTTTGAAACAAAGGGGCAGCGGTTTTACTCCAAGTGCCTTTCAGATGAATGAGGTCATCTTCCTATCGGTAAGGGCGAGCCCATCACTTCATGAAAGGAACTTATTTCAGGATGGCAACAGAAAGTCCGGTGCAACAATGACGCCTCAGCAATAAGGCATCAGTAAGTAAGAACCTGAGAACTCTATCTTGAACTTGAAATCTTGAAAGAACTTTTTGGTCTACCTGCCAATAGCTGGTAAACTGAAAAAATAGGGGGAAGTGTTACTGGGAGGGCATCAACTATTTTGATAATTGTCATTTTTCATGTAAAAACCTCTCCTGGTTCCAGCTTCACAAATCTAAGGATTTTCTGCTTTTCATTTTTAATTACTGTTTAATAATGTTAAGGTTTGGACAAAAGCACTGTGAAGTTGTCACTTTGGGCTCTGGGTCATTGTGACAGTATTTCTCACTATTTTCAGAATTTTTACAAACCAACCAATTAATCAATCAGTGGATTAGTTGCAGTCCGATACAAAAGGAGCTCCACCTTAACCAACTTTAACTGTAAAATCCTGATGATGATATATCCAATAGTCAGGGGGACATTTTTTTCTGCATTGAGTACTTTTAATACAATAAAAACTCTACATTCTGATAACATCTTGATTATACTTACATACTTTTACTTGAGTAACATTTTCAATGCAAGACTTATTTGTAGTAGTGTGGTGTGGTATAAGTACTTCTACTGCAGTAAAGGATCCGAGTACGTCCTCCACTAGTGCTCTTACAAGTTTTATCACGGTTAATACTATCTATAATCTGCTAAATGCCTAAATGTAATACACACTTGAGAATTATATAAATTCAAATAATTACTATGTTTTTCACAAGTTAGGTTAGCACACCCACAGCCTAACTGCACCTATGTGTTACCGGTTGAGCCCCCTTTAAGGAAAGTGACCTCATGGGTAACCTGTGTATGTGACGTAGACTGGTGGGTTTGTTGTGCTATGTGAGCAAAGTACAAGCATGTTGCAGCAAAAGTGCATGCTACAAGGGGTAGTTAAGTTACTTTAGTCAGTCGTAACGTGGCCACGTGGTAACGTTGCATGCCGCCACCAGCGTAAAGAGACAATGCAAAACCATATGTGCTCAATCAACCTATGTGTTGTAGTAGTCAGAGCTTGTGAAGTAGGTCTAGGCCTATTTCAGCAACCCACCAATGGCTGCTGACCTCACTTATTTTATTCATCAAGTCATACTTGCACTAAATGTCTTGGTGGTCTTAATAGGCGTTTTCCACACAATATATTGTTGTAACTTTGGTAATCCCCTGACGTTTCCTCTGTGCACCTCCAATTCTTTGCTTTGAGACCAGATACCTGCAAAACTAATGACATTCCCATCAGCCTCAGCTGTTTGTGTGTAGTGTTAATTAGCACAATGTTAGCATGCTAACATGCTAAACTGAGATGGCGAGCATGGTAAACATTTTACCTGCTGAATTTCAGCATTGGAAATGTGAGCATGTTAGCATTTAGCTCAAACCACCAAAGTACAGCTGCTAGCATAGCATGGCTGTAGACTTTTAGTCTGTCAGAATTTCAAGTATGGCTTCTGTTCACTGACATATCTGCACAGGTGCATCTTGGGTTGAATTCACATAGTATTTGGTCAGTAAAAAAAAAGATGTCATTGGCTGGTCTGAGAATTCCCCAGATAGAGCAGACTCTCTGCTTGAGATATCACGGGCCCTCAAGCCTCTTGTCCTTTGACCTTTGCAACATTAGGTTTGGGTTGGTTGTTAGTCAGATGATGGTGCCCTTCGCTGAGACTGTCCTCCTCAATGCAATGTATTTTCTGTAGATGGGCTGGTATTGTAGCAGTCCAGGAATAAGCAGTAGGCAGTATTGTTTCATACTCCAGCCGCTGCATTTCAACAAAATCTAGTTTCTAACCTCCAAAATGTGTCATATAGGAGGTTCAGTTACGTCTGTCGCAGTCAAATCTCCTTAGTCTCACTTCTTTTGCTGCACTGATCCCATTCACACAGTCCACATTCCCATGGGACATCCACTGCCTGGTGACCCAGTTTCCCTCCTCTGAAAGCTTTTGGCTTAAAGGCATATTTTAGTTTAACATTTAATCAAGCCGTAATAGATTAAGAATTTTGAATTACCCAAGATCAAGTTTTGAGTATTTCCATTTTGAGTATCCTGACGTACCAAAGTGATGTTGGTATGTCAATGGAAGGAGCATCATTCACCGCATATTTTGAATCTACAATGTGCTGCTTTGGTGTTGTGCATTGTTTGCACTGCATCAGAGAGCTATTCGAGCTGAGTGGGTCATAATGGGAGAGATGAAGAATGCTGGCAGAGAAAGTGAGTTTCCTCATTCCAAAAACTCAGGCATCTATAATTAACAAGGAAGCTGCAGAAGAATGAGGCTCAGTCCAGACTGTGGCAGGCAACGTGGCATCAATTCCCACTCAAAACAAGCATTAACCTCTTGCTTGATACAAGTTATAGATTTAAATATAATTTTCAGGTCCTGCCCCATAGTTTCTTACCCTTAATGTTTCGTGTGGTGTCTAGTTTGCTCCTGTATAAATTATAAAGTCCTACACCTTGAAGCTGTCAGAAAGCAAACTTTGTTTCTGTGTTCTTCAGTATCTGACTAAATGTGGTGTGGATTTAAGTTAGTTTCAATACTTTTGGTCCAAAGTTAATAAATATGCAAATGAGGTGATTTTTGTTTGTCTCAAAACCTTAATCTTTCAGTATTATTTACAGACAGTCAATTTCTTTGATTTGCTTTTTTTTTATTGGTGTGAAAACAAAAACAGTAGTGCCTTTACAGATACATCAATGACAGAAACAGGGATAAAATACACAAGGACAATGAAAAACAGCGTGACCTACAGAACTTGACGTGATGCATTTATAAAAACAAGACAAACAAGCATGAAATAGAATGACTAAAATAATATGTCCACAATTAGAGGTAGGCCTATACATTATCAAATGTAGTGATTCTAAGAAAATTAATTGCCAACTATTAAGAAAACTGATTGTTTGTTCCCAAGCTAAAACGTGAAACATTTGCTGGTTTCAGCTTCTTAAATGTGAGGATTTGCTGCTTTTCTTTCTCATTTATGACAGTAAATGAAGCGTCTTTGGGTTTTGGACTGTTGGTGTGACAAAAGGAGCAATTTGATGACTACTTACTAATTACTTTGGCCTCTTGGAAACTGTGATCAGCATTTTATAGACAAAACAATCATGTGTTTAATTGATAATGAAATAATTGTGGTCTAGTGACAACAATAAAACTGAAAAACTTATTTCATTTGAGGAGATTTGTGATCTCACCATCGGCGTTGATTCCTGTCTTATGGAGAGAATTTTGTTTCTTTATAAAACAGTCAAAAGAGAGTTTGAGAGAGAAACTTTCCACACTTTTGCTTTCAAACTCTAAACTTTTGCTTTTTATATATAGAGATAGATTTATATAGTTAGATATAGATATATTGAGTTGTGATCGTGCAGAGCAAAGCATAAATGTTCTTAACAAGTGATTTGGGTCAACATAACATTACTGCTAAGTAAGAAAGTTATGTGGAAAGAAACTTACATTCGTATGGACTTTCTCCGCTCTCCTCCGGTGGACTTCAAAACAGCCTCTCGCTAACTGACGGCATGTTGCCAAGCTGTCACTCACATCAAAACTGGCCAATAGAAACGTCTTTCACCGTAGGTCCCGCCCACGGCATGAAGCGGAACCGGAAGCACAACTTTTAGATTCGCAAGCAAAACTTTTAGGGTTTGAAAGCAAAAGTTTAGAGTTTGAAAACAAAAGTGTGGAAAGTTTCTCTCTCAAACCACTTTTTTTTTCAAAATTAACTCTATCGATGTTTGTTGAGTTCACCAACCTTTATCAAGATGGAGACGGGTGTCTGACACTGTCTGACATTAAGAAACTAAAAAACTAGACAGCTGAATTGTTTGAGCAATTGATTCTTTTTGTAGGAAGCAGACAGGGTAATTTTTAAAAAGGGTGTTAAATGCACTTTGTTGTTGCTAATGTAGTATGCATTACACCACACATTTTGATACTGTAACATCCTGGTGTGTGTCTAACCTCTCAAGCGCTCCTCTCTGTGTCCACAAGTGTCCTGTTGGTGTGTTTGTGTGCATGTTTGTGTGGCATGTGCCCAGTCCCCCATCATCTTGGTCTTGCTGTATTAATCTTTCTTACTTTTCTCTTTACACTCTTTCCTCTCTCTTCTTCTGTAGCTGCGTGAAAATGCTCAACCTGTGGTGAGTCCCTCTCTGCTAGTCCACATCAGACTCATGGGACAGGGAGTGGACCGGCCTAGACTGGGCCCAAAAGAGTTGTCATTTACAAATTCTAAACTAGACTCTCACTGGTACAGCAGTGCCATATAACCAGAGAACACTGTCTATTATGTGTACTATCAAGTCTTTTCTGACTTTCATTCCCCCACCGCCCGATTGATAAGTGACAGATGAGTAGAATACAGTAAACTGTGCTGCCGTGTGAGCAACAATACTGACTTAAACCTTGAGCAGATGTCACATTAGGGCAGAAAGAACAAACAAGAAGTGCTTTGGTGCACTGGTGCAGTGTTAACTAAATCGCATTTTTTGCAGGCCCCTGTATTTGTAAGAAATGAGATATTGCTCCTTTTTTAGCAGCACATTTGGCTTCAGATTAAAGGTCTTTAAACTCTTGTTGCATGGTGCACCATTATTTGTTATTAATGAATTAATCTGAGAGTACCCAGTCACTGTCCTATGTCTCAATCCACAGCTTTTTTTCTTGTCTTTGTATGTTTTTATCGACCATTGAGGCTCACCATGTCTTGTGCTCTTTGTGTGCACTGCTCCATTTCTTTTTATTTTAGTTTTTTGCTCAGGAGAAATGTTGCCTTCAGAGTCACTGCAGCAGTTTGCAGTTGGATGTCCCTTCTGCCATTTTTCTGTTCTGTAAAATGGTGGGAGGTGAATAAGCATGCAACCACTGGGTGGATGGCAGTGCATCCATCTTGTCCTTGATGCTGATGTTTTTCTAATCAAACCTTTTGCATTTTGCTGCAGTTGTCACTATTATGATCCCAAAAACGTGTCTGTACAGATTCGAAAGACTCAAATTAAGCTCTTTTAACTCTCTTTTAACAAGCTGATTTAAGCAGTCCGCTCGTGTTTGTTCTTTCTTTTGCTTCGTGTGGAGCCTCCCTCATTTAAATATCGGTTTAATGTCTACCTCTGTCTGCAGGTGCTGCTGTTTCTTCAAGCGAAAACGGAAGAAGAACACGCCGAGGCACAAATGATCGTCCACCACCGGCCTGAAACGCTTCAAGTGTCCGGTTCAGTTGATTGTGAAACAGAAATCAATACGGTCCCATTGAGAATTAAAGAGGGAGACAACTGAAAGATCTTGATTGAATTCTTCTCTGGAGGGACCAGTTAAAAATGGTTTGTTGAGACGTACAAGATGTGTCTTTTGATGGGAGTCCTTTTTTCATTTTTCCTTCTTCCTCCTCCAAGATGTGTGGGAATGTTTTGCAGGCCAGTCGTCCAAACAGGGAACGTTTTTGTTGGAATTCGGCAGAGGACGATCTTGTGTTGTTTGTTTTTTTTCTCCCCAAGACACCCAGCATTTGTATTTTTTTCTTTCCTGGTTGTCGACCTATTTTTTTGCTCCTGTTTCTCTTCTGTGGTATTGTAAAGGAAGAGAAATATCTTCCTGTGGAATCTTACCACCTTCGACCCGTTGCATTTCTTAGTTTGACTCGCAAAATTGTTTGTTTGTTTTTTTTTCTTCCATTTCCCTTCTGTCAAGTCCCAGTTCAAAGTGGTTTGCCTCTCGTTAGTTTGCTCACTCATTTTCTACTCGAAGCCCTTTTGGTCTTCACTGACGTGGGACGTGAATGTAAACCTGAACACACGAGGAGCCAACTGCCTATCTTTACGTACAGGCACAAAGAGCATCAGTCTGCCGTTTGGCCCCTGCACTTTTTTTTCTCTCCAAAGAGGCCAACCGTGGCACTGGGACGTGGGCCTGAGAGAACCCAAGACCAGAGGCGCCTCCTGCACTGTTCTCTGGGGATGAACTTGGTTCATCAGTGCTGCTTGGTTAAAGCACTCCCCTTAACCACGCCGTTGTCAACACACTACAGTCTCTTTCGACTCTCGTGCAGTTTCGCTCCCTGGCTTTGTGATGATGAGCGGCAACCTGGCGCTTATAGATGCGGCTGGGGGCAAAACAAATGCTATTTATGCTATTTATCACTTGGTTGCCACCAGATTTCTTACTAATTCTAAAACATACACACTGAATGTATGGACAGAAAAGTAAATGACTTTGGAGCATTTATATAATCTGTCGTGCGCATGGGAAGGAAATTGCAGTTAAGGAGTTAAGACCAATGTTTCAAAAAGGAAAAAAAGGTGAGACCAAATCAAAGTGGATTAGGGATGGGAGGGTCTTAAATGTTCTTGATCTTAATAATGTGATGGTAAATAATGAACTCTACGCCGGTAGACACTGGGGGATGTTGCTTTGGAGTGACAAGAGAAACTGGCGTGATGTGCTTTGAAGATTGAATCACAGCCTCTCAGCGCTACTGTCCAATGCCTTAACCCTAACCTGACCGACCGACCCGTCGACCAACACATCACATCACCAGTTGCATAAACAAGATGGCAGCATGATGGGAGATTTGCGGCTCAACTTTTGGGGTCACCTGTATAATAAAGCCCAAAGTTGCTGACTGGTCCCGGCTAGTATCAACGCAGTTAATGACTTCCCTTGTAACACTGAAGAGTTATTCTGAGAGAGCGATGCCAAATGGAAGGTTTGGTGTAATAATGTGTAATGGCGTCCCTGCCCCTGTGTGTCCAGTCTGAAGACCCCATGTGCTGCAGTTTTATGTTTGGACGACTGTGCTGAACACCCCCCCCCCCCGTCCCGCTCCTCGACGCCGAGACAGAAAACCTTACACATGAGCGCGAGTGAGGGCTTTTAAGTGAACGTGTCCATACCATTTTTATTTAGTGTCATGGAGGACTGCCTTGAAACAATATCCTCAATATGTCACCTCGCCTATCCTCCAAACAGAGAGTGAATTATCGTACATAGGTGTTTTATTTTTTTATTTTATATCTTGCTAATGTGAATTTGTTTTAATGCATTTTTTTTTCTTTTCTTTTCATTCCAAATAGCCATGATTTTACGGGGAAAGAGAGGGTAACAAACAAAGCTTGAGACCATGACTGCACTACATTTGTTGACCCCGGCTTTCCCTGACAAGACCCTGCCTTCTTAATACTGTACTTTAAACGTGCTTATTACTTTAATTGTAGCTGCCTTGTGTGCTAGGCCTTCCCTATAGGGTGCAGGGAATACACTTTAAATTAATTTTTATATCTGCCCACTCTTTTTTTTTTTTGTGCCATGATGACATCCCCCTCTGCTGTCACTCTATACACACACACACACACACACACACACACACTCAAGTTCTAGATGAAACTCTCAGTGGAGTGTTAGATTTGGCGTTTTGTGGACCTGCTCCATCATCGTTAGAAATACAATGTTGTAGATGTTGCAAACTATCTCAATGAATCAGTATGTAAACCTGCTTGTTGTGTGTATTTACACTGTATAGCTTTTGGTTTCTTCTTAAACCTGACAAGTCAGTTTCTCCGGGGTCTAAGTTATTGTGTCGTTGAAAGTACTTGAATATGAAAATCTACGGGACCTTTTCTCTTTTTGTTTTCTTGGTCATTATCATAGTCATTTCTACACATAGGATTTAAGGGGTAGGGTGGGAAGACAGGCTATTTGAATGACAGGTGTTCATTTGTTTGAGATGTTTTAGTGCCTCTTGAGTGTGTTGGACAGGTGAAGTGTGTCAGACTCACCTGTGGAGTCCTGTGCTGGCTGGTGTAAATGAGCGGGTGAGGGTTGGGGTCATTGTTTTGACCCAGAAGAAGTGCAGTTAGACATTGGTTTGGAGGTTAAAATCACTTTTTTTGTCTCTGTGAAACATTCACCATAATGTATTTTGAGCTGTTCATCGGTGACACCAAACCTGTGACATCTGCTGCGTACGATTCTCCCCACAAAGCATCAGCGGCACCCGGACTGTTTCATTCCAGCGCCCTGAGAAAAGTTTAAAGTATTTCTGTGTAGCGAGATGGATATCCAGACTATATAGCCTTCAATGTTCCCCACCCCAATTCCCCGAGTGCCATTCCTGAGACTACTGCTAGCCCATGCCTTTTACCTGTGCCAGGAAAATGTGAAGTTGAATGTTTTTTTTGACCATCGCATTCCACCTTGTGTCCTTGACGTGTCCACTTGTCATATTGAGAAATTGCGGCGCGACGCGGCTCAATTCAGTACCAAGAAGTGTTGTCGGAAAGGTTAAAGAGTGTCAGGAAGAGGAAAAAAGTGTTAATGAGTGGCTTCTGTTGGTTTCTTTCTTTTATGTTGTAACTCAAAAGAAACCAACGACCAAGTTTATAATTTCCGAGTTGAATTTGTGACTGGTCATCTTTGCAACATCTGCTTCTTCCTTAAGCTGTGGGTCACCTAGCTCTTTAGCTCGCGGCTGAAAATGGTAGATATTGATATATTACTCTGATGTATTTACTTTTTAAACTCTGGGCCTCATACAGAGCGATATAGGAGTACTCTGTGTGGTTTGTATCTGCATGGCTTATCTGGAGACGACAGCGAGCGGTTTCTCTCCAGTGACTTTTCTCACCTGTAGGGCTCATATACTGTTGGGTCAGTGAGACGTTATGGCTTCCAGTCCACATGTAAAATAAATAACTTTTTCATGTCTTTTCACAGCACATTCCATTTCAGTTCCCATTATTTCTGATATACTTCACTTTGTGTTAATGGCTTTGGTTGTGTGTAACTCACATTCCTGTGTGTCAAAGCTGTTTAAATCAAAGCAAAGGACAGTTACAGTGTGAATGAATGGCTTAGGTCTTTTTTGGGTTCTCTGGCACTTTTTCCTTGTTGCTGTACTGTAGAATTGTCTTGGATTTACTGTATGTTTTTCTTTGAGGGAGAGGTTTAGGGTGACATTTACTGCAATATCGTGATGATTATTTGTAAATTGTACAGAGTTCACAATTATACTCTTTGTTCTTTCTGTTGGGATTCCTTATAAAATATGTATTCTTTGATTTTTATTTTTTTTTCCTCAGACTGTGCAAAATCACATTGTACAGAGATTGTACAAGAGTTTATCCTCCCCTCAGCATTGTTTTTTTTTTCAGAGCTATGATTAAGAGGAATCTTAAAAATGTAAATAAATATTATTGTGTTGAAATATGAATGTCATTTCAAAAATGTATTTGAATGAGTTAGTCAAGGGCTTCAAGAATGAAGGACCCACATTTCTTCTTTTTATGGTTTCATATTTTTAATTTACAGAAAGGTAAAGGTCCTTTTTAACTGAAATGCCTGCCCCCCCCCCCCCCTCCTTGGATTCATATAATACAATGTTTCACACATGAACCTTATAAAAATCACTTTTTATTCCCTCCACACCTTAAGGGAAACTCCAGTTTGCACCCTTTTTTATGTAAAATAAAAGATCTCTCCACCTTGTGGGAATGTCTTGTGAGATGATTTTGTACCATTTGCTTCAGATAGTGTTTTTTTTTTACTTTAATGAAATGGCAAATATACACAGATGAGGAAGCCAGCTAGTTTATGTTCAGGTTCAAAAACAGCCACAGTTGCTGTTGTGTTCATGGATGAGGAAAAAGTCTCATCTTTTTCAGCTCAGTGTATGTCAGGAACTATGTCTTTGAACTTCTTAATCAGATTCTTGTCTGTTTTCAAAGTGAATGAAAATAACTGATTATCATTGTGTTGGAGCAGAACCTCTGAATATAAATATTAGGATTAAATTCAGTGTGCTATAATCAGCTAACGGTTTCCCCAAAGCAAAGTAGTCGCTCAGAGAATCGTTTCACAGACTATTAAAAATCACAAATAAACCTTTTGTAATTTCAAATGTGTAGAAAGATGTGTGTATGTAGAGAAACTTTATACTCCAGAGTCTGAATATAATTTCCAGAGCTAACATAATATTTTAAGTGTATTGTATGTTGGATTAGCTTCTGCTCATGTGGCTGCCAGTCTTTCTGGGGTCCACAAAATATTACTATGTGAGAGGACATTGTGCATTTACAACACTTACTCTATTTAACATTTAGACTTAATAGTTTCTTTGCATATTAAAAATATTTTAAAAAATGCTCCCAATTAACACCATTCATATTCAATTGATGCCTTTTAAAATATTTGTATATCTTAGTCATTTTTTACACATACCATGCAGCCATGAAGACATTGATTTATTTTTGTATTTAGAAAAAAAAAAGCAGTATATAATACAATGAATAGCTACACAACACAGATGCATGAATAGATTTTTATTGCATCTTATTTACATTTAAGTACGTAGAATTACAAATGCAGGGATTTTGCTTGTACGGGATTATTTTTCCATCCTGGCATTACTACTTTTATTTTATTAAAAGATTTAAGAAACCTTATCCACCACTGGAATGCGTATTAAAAGTTGTACGTATTTGTGGCGTTTCTCCCCTCCCGCCGCTAGAGGTCAGTGTTGTCTGAGGGAGCGGCCGGTGTCAACAAGCTTCCTGTGTGTACATCCGGTGCTTCTCTTCCTCCGGTCTGAGTCAACATGGTGGGTACACAGAGAGCACTTCACTTCACCAGCCCTCTTAATCCTTTTCAATCCTCTCTGTCTGCCTGCCCACCAAGCGGTTACAAGCATCAATCCGCACACAAATGGCACAAATATTTCTAAACGCTGCATTTTGATGGTCTTCGGTGAAGTTAGATATGTGTAAACAGGCCCTAAATGTCGCCGAGATCTAGCTAACTGGCCACGAAACGGTTAAAAACAATATATCACCGGCACACGTGTATTTATGCGAAGTAACGTCCCTGGACCGGTTTACATTCTGTTTCTTAAATCTCACTTTGTTGCCGTTAGTTACAGGGAAGTCGGTTAACTGTCAGTTTAATCGTCGGTAACGTTTATGTTGTACAGTGCAGGACAAGTTTTACTATTACTTCAGGATTTTGATACTGGAATTATTCAGTAAAAACCAATAGCCTGAAAACGTTTTAATCCCACTATACAAATACATTTAAGATAAGATACTAAGTGAAAGTCGTGTCTTACTAGTGCTGGTTTTCTGGTCAGAAAGCAGTCAAGAAGACTGAACACTTCAAAGTCCACAAAGTGTGCTCTCATTTTCTTATATTCAGTCCTTAATGTGCTCTTA
Organism: Nannoperca obscura; assembly: GCA_036024295.1. Taxonomy (NCBI): domain Eukaryota; kingdom Metazoa; phylum Chordata; class Actinopteri; order Centrarchiformes; family Percichthyidae; genus Nannoperca; species Nannoperca obscura. The sequence continues at coordinate 16,591 of JAVQJL010050268.1, forward strand.
AGTTGCAGTCTAGTTAGCATTAAAGTTCCACTCTTGTGAGTCAATATGTCTTTTCCTAGAGGTTTTTGTCATAGTTTTGCCATCTTTTCACAATTAATTGTGCAACTGAATGCATGTTACCACTAACGCACTCCAATGTGCTGAGCATCAACTAGACAACTTTCCATGCGATTTACCTCTACACTATACATCCTTCTGGTTATTGGTGGTATGTTTGATTCATATATTTCTTTATACATTTGTGTGAAAACTGACAGTGTCTCTGGTTGGGTTTCTCTTCAGGGGCGAGTCAGGACCAAGACAGTGAAGAAGGCCGCCAGGGTCATCATCGAGAAATACTACACCCGTCTGGGCAGCGACTTCCACACCAACAAGAGGGTGTGTGAGGAGATCGCCATCATCCCCAGCAAGCCTCTGCGCAACAAGATCGCAGGGTAAGGTGGAATTAGCTGCTATTTATTTAGGGGAGCACACTGTGAAATGTGCACTCCTGCTTGCAGCTTTGTCAGGCGTTTATGATTTCCCCTGATTCACCTTTAAAGGGAAACTACAGCGCCTGTCGTGTGGCTGTTCACAGAGTGGTGATGGTATATGGAGTCACTTGAAGAAATACATCCCTCAGTGCATGCTACACTGGCCGAAAAAGCAGTTTTCTCTTGGTGCAAAATTGGTTGTACTTCCGTCACAGTGACGAAGACGGAGGCCCAGACGACCTACAGTCTGTCAGCTTGGATTTCCAGTCTCAGCCTGCCGGGGGGCGTGTTGCCGCTCAAAAACAAAACTTGTTCTATTAGCTTATAAACTAGCAACGTTTCCTGGGAAAATGGGGGTGTGTTACTATGCATGAAAGTTTTACATAAAGATGTGCTGGAGACCTTCTTTTTGATGGAAAAGACACACAGGGCCGAGAGGCCAGATGACAATTGATCATTTTTGTCACCTAACACTATGTTTTGGTCGAAGTAATGGCTGTAGGCCAGGCTGGTCCCGCAGGCTGGGCAGGTGTTGTAATATAGAGGGACAGTCAGGAGAAACTGTGAAGCCTCTTTTAAAGCAAACTACAAAACAAGAGTTGGATGCCGGGAGCTGTTTTTTCATGTCGGGGTTTTGTGGAACGTTATACTGCAGCGCTAGCTCACCTAGCGGTGGCTTTTATTGCTATTTGGAACCCTGTTAAGCTCCTTGCCTGTGTGTGTGTTGCTGATGTATCTAATAGACATGCCCTGACAGTTATGTTATAGTTACGTGTGATAAATAAACTGGCAAACTGCAGGAATTCGTTGTGTAACTTTGATTAGCAGCAGCTAACTTGGTCAGAGGGGTCAGAAGCTCGTGCGCAAAGCATCCTGGTACATTTTGGGAGTTTTAGAGGGTTTTCTAAGAGAATAATGGCTTGAGTGTCTTCTGCTACTGTTTGGCCTGGTTTACATCACGTGGTTTGAGAGATGACTAAAAGGTATAATGGTTGATACAAATGTGTCTTTTATCTTTTTGAAAATTGCCCCTGCTGATGCTTGTGAAGCTGCGAGATGTTGCTGAATGAAACGATGAGCAGTAAACTAGTTATCTGTGTTCTGCTCGCTCTGATACTGACCTCAGTGTATGTGATCAGCGTGAATGGAAACAGTAACTGATTGTTGCGCGAGCGTTGCAGTCTTGTACTCACATTTTCCAGACATTCATCCTCAGCTGTCAAAACGAGACGGTGTTCTCTCTGCAGCCTTGAGCCTTCAGAGTTTGATGTCTAAATGTTCTTTTTGTAGTCAGTGGAAGTGAGTGCAGAGAGGTTGCACAGTGACTCAGCATGCAGTATATTCTCTCAAAGACATGACTGCTGTAGTTTCCCTGCAGCTGTTTATCTAAATTAAACATCTCACCCCTCTTTAATGGAGTTCTTGTTAGAATGGAGGCTTGTTTTGATGGGAAACTACATTTAATTGATGCTTGTTCTGAGTAAACAGTTGTTTGGCTGCAGTGGTTTGTGTTTGTGTATTAAAGTGTTCTTATAGCTCCCACCTTTTGTTTTGCAGACTTAAGTACCACATTGTGCTTTTTCTAGACGGCCTGAGGTCAGTCGAGTGCGTGCTCAGCAGACGTTAAACACAGAACACTTCAGCTGCTTTTTTGGGGGTTTCTTTCAGACACTCAGACTGCAGCTCATCACAAAGTGATCGTTGTTGCTGAGTTGATTGTCTGTGCTTCATATTGATGTTGCCAAATGTAGATTGAACTGGGTAGGTCATCAGTCATAACAGGTTTGTGGTTACTTATTAAATGTGTTATTTATTGTCTTTGGGAATGTGTCTGTTTTTTGAGTAATCTGTGTTTAGTAATCCCACATTTAGGTTTAGTAACATGGTGCGTTCCATTCCAGTTGCAAGTGTTGTTAAATATTACATTTTTTATTATTCATGTAGTTGACAAATGTTCATGCAAGTTACCAAACTAATGCCAATAAAACTAATCATTAATATATGAAAATAATAAATGATTTTGCAACCAGCTTGTATTTAATATTTTTCTACAGTAAATTAAAATTGTAAAAACTTTCTCTAAATGATCAATCAACTAATCTATGCACTATAAATAGTCTTTTGTTGTCTTCTTCCTTTACTAATGGTACCCGTGTGTTCCTGTGTGTCTCTCAGGTATGTGACACACCTGATGAAGCGTATCCAGCGTGGTCCAGTCCGAGGAATCTCCATCAAGCTGCAGGAGGAGGAGAGGGAGAGGAGGGACAACTACGTCCCAGAGGTCTGTGAACACCAAACATGTGACGCTTTGGTTTGGAATCTCACACGCATCGTGCACTTTGTCACTGCTTTGGTTTTGTTTGATGTAATTGTTGTAAGGATGCAGTGGCAGCTGCTGCATTAGTGTCCCCATTTGATACATTTGCAACTGGCAGAAAACTCTAACTGGCCAGCTGTTGGTATCAAACTTTAATTTCTGAAAGGTTGAACATGCTAGAAAAGACAGTTCAGCAACTAATTATTTGTTCGTTTCAATCTCCTCTAGGTTTCTGCTCTGGACCAGGAGCTCATCGAGGTGGATCCAGACACAAAGGAAATGCTCAAGATGCTGGTAGGTGTTAAACATGTTCTGCTGCTTTTCTTAGTGACTGATCTGAAGATTCTCACTTTGTCATTGAAACTCCTTGTAGACACTTCTCATTGGCAGATATTCTGACATGTCAGGCTCATTGATTGACCATGTTTAAAAACAAATGTTGACCAATATACAGAGAGATACGATTACATTCAGATTAAAACAAAGACAATAAAAAGCAATGAACAAGTGCCTTGGCAACCACACATGAACAAATAACTAACAATGCAGACATTATTTATGAGTTGCACCTGTGTTTGACAAGTCATAATGTGCCCTGTCAGAGAAGCTTATCATGGGAGCTCTGGTTTTATACATTTCTGGGTTACCAAAAGTTTTGGAATTGGACAAGTAGATCACCTCAGTCAGCATTTGTGAACAGGCTGCAACGTAATCCTTCAACGTAATCAACATTAAGGAAAGGATCCCTACAGAGACAGACCTTTTGGTTTAACAAAAAGTCACGCTCTGAAATCTCACACAAGATTGAGTTGTTGCAGGAAGACAATAGTGGAAACGTGAGTTGGAGAGAAGAGTTTAAACTGTTAAAAATAAGTTATTTCCAAAGTCATGGTTGAATATTGTGGTGACCCTTTAGCAATCTGGAAAAATTTTGTTTTTTAAAACAAATTTTAGACATTACTGCATACATGTATTATCAAGGTCAAATCTGGTCATGCAGGCAGCATTTAAATGAACTGTCACCAGATTTTCTTATAATCCTGTGATGACTCATATTCATGTTTATCTACCTCAATCATGAATACTTTCCTTCCTCTTCTAGGATTTTGGTGGCCTTTCCAACCTTCAAGTCACTCAGCCAACTATTGGAATGAACTTCAAGACACCGCGAGGACTGTAGAATCATGTGTAATAACCCTCTTAATAAAGTGACATAATAAATAGAAATTGTCCTTTTTTCCCCTTAAGAAGTGATGAATCAATGAAAAGAGCTGGTAGTAATTTACTGTCTTGGAATAACTTGAAAACCAAATGTTAAGGTTTAAATGTACGTAATCTTAAATATAACTGCTTAGGTCTCACGATCTCTGACTCCACTTGCCCAAGTTTTTAGAACTACATTGCGCAGATACTTGTAGCAGTTGAATCAGTTGTTATTCAATTTAAAGTTCAATTATGAACTATTATGTCGTACACTGTCTCGCTTACTGCGGGTATATAGGGAGCTTCACAGACATACATATACACAAATACATAAAGTATATAAACATACAAACAAATTAACAATTACATGTAAACATACATTCGTATCAACACACATGTACTAAATACACATACAAACCTACACATATACACACACATACATGTACACACATAGATACTTACATATAAACACACCTTAACACTAAAAAATACAAACATATACATACTATACCCATTCACACATGTATACATAAATATAAACACATTCATACACAACCAAAAATACATAAATATTTACACACTATACCTATATACACAAGCATATAAACAAATGTACACAAACACATTCATATACTCAAACATGCATACACATATACCCAGTCACATGTACATACATACTATACCCAGACAATACAAATGTAAACATACATTCATATACATTCACAAACACATTAACGTACATACACAAAAAATATATACATATTTATATATGTTTATATATTCTTACATACACAAATACATTAACACTCATACATATACCCACACAGTAAGCAAGACAATTTGTGGTCCTGCAGACATAATACCCAGAAGAATTCAATACATTCTTTAAAATTTGCCTTTAGAATTTAGTAGTAAGAAATTTCACTGATCTTAACTCAAGTTTCATTGAACCTGCCTGCACATCATTGCCCTGGCTTTAACCCACTTTTATTTTGAATTTAGAATAGTGACCAGTTAAACACAAACCTGTGCACACGTTGAGCTACAATGGACAAAGCTGTTGGGTGTTCTAATGCCAATAAGGAACCTGATGCATCTTAAAGTTCATTATGCCAATATCTGTGCTTTATGAGGTTGATAATCCGTAGTTCATCTTCAATATGTTCTGTTAGAGAGAGATCAGGGGATTGTCGCGGCACCAGCCTGTGAAATGAATGCTGAATGACTCCAATGCACCACGTTCTTACAAAACATAAGCCTAGCACCAGTGATTGAAGTTGGACACTGAATGCTTTTAGGAACATGCACATTAAATTGTATCAGTCTGGCTGCCATGATCATAATATTGATTAATGGATGATTATCTGGTCAGTTGTGTTAGTCATTATGAAATTTAACATTACATTTTAATATCCCCAAATGATCTGAAGGGTTAAGAGGATTTGTGGGCTAATAACAGCTTAGCATTTAAGGGGCCCCACCGCCACAGCTCTTTACATGCCAGTTTACCAATCAGCGTTGTACACAAGTGGTGTAGTTCTATCACTGGTGTAATCTCATCTTGCATTTGGAGTCTTCAAATTGAGCAATACCTGTGTCATTCAATCTCCAGGTCACCATTTAAAGTTACACGATGAGAAGTGTAATATCCAGTGTTTTGGGATCTTGAACCATAAATATAGTCAGGCTGAGATATCCTAAACACAACCTGTGTTTTCCCCCAGATTTGATCAAGCGCCCTAGACAGAAGACAAACTTCTACATCCCAACAGCTAGAACGCCGGCATGTGACGCTGTGTAATGCTGCCATCACTAGTAAACAGACAGACATGTAAAATGAGTTGGCCCTCTAAGCTGGTGGGTTAATGAGTTTGCAATCCTGACAGATTGTGATCTGTAAACATTGCAAGCTTCCAAAATCCAGTCAATTCCTCGCAATAAAAAAGATTCAGTGATGTTACCAAGATTTCTAAACTCCAAAAAACAATTCTATTAATTAAGAGTCCAGACACGACCAGTAATGCTTAAACACCTTTATTGTGCCCAATCTGAACATACTCCACAACTGTAAGTAGCAGCAAACTTGGCAGACCACAATGAGGTAGACTTTCAAAACTCTAAAAAGCAGCTGGGCTAAGGGACAACAAGCTCAGCATGACAAACCTAATGGATAAAGAAAAGACACTTTGTCTTTGGCACACAGCTTATTATGCATTTATGTCCAACTGGAACAGGAAGGCAAAATGGGATAAGAAAGCGTGGAATTTGTTTTACTGGGTCTACTCAAGCTCTGGATAGATTAAATTTATCAGCTAAGTGGAAGTTCTTACATTCAACAGGAAACAAGCAGCTGTTCCAACATAGGCGTGTCCCCCTGCTGATGTACAAAAGTGATTAAAAACCACTGCCACCTCTCCAAACGTGCAAATTAAAAAGTGCAAAAACTCAAAACTATGTACAATCAAATGTTCATTCACTCGAGTCTCAACAGGGTCCATCAGTTGCTTGAGAAATGACAGATTGCCAGTTGAAGCATATCCAGTATTATCGTTACATACATTTAATATAACTGGACCAACAAAGCAAGTTAAAGTAGTATGTCCAACATTTTGTGCCCATTCAGTTGAAATTTGGGAGGGCAAATTAAAAAGAAAGCCACAGAAAAATGTATGAGAAAAAAAAAAATAGGAAAAATAAAAGGGGGTTCTCCCATAAACAGCCGCCTGGTAGAATTCTGTTCAAAATTTTCATGTCATGACTTAAAACCGTTTGTGTACAAATTAGTAAAAAACTGCGTAAAAATGTCTGAAATGCGACTGGTTAAATGAAGCCCAACATTCAACTCCCAAAAGTAAGAAACACCAGTTGGCTTGCACAGGAAAAAACAGATGCCAACTGGGGGTAGGGGAGGGGGAAAAAAATAAAAATTTAAAGGCACTGTATGGCATTTGCCAATGAACGGCAATGAGACTTGCGTGATTGCTCTTCACTATGCAACGCATGTAAACAAAAAGAAAAAAGAAATGGCATTTTCATCCACTTCTTAACTTTAGGCTGACTCCCATCTCTCCGTCTGGCCACAAGTCTGGGAAAATGCATAAGTGTGAAGGGCCCCTCGTCTCTCCCAACAAGGTCACTGTGCATAGTGCCACTGAACAACAGCAAAAATGTAGCAAGTGCAAAAGTGAACATTTCTACAGTGATATCCCCCGTGCCTGGTGAGTGCCATGGTGTCCTCGTACTGAGGGACGTCCGGCACACGTGCTCTCCTTGGCGGGCAGCCTGGCCCATAGAAGGGGGCTCCTCCTCTGGCCCTTCAGAATGTTTGGATCCATCTGCTCTAGCTGGAGTCCCTGTTCTTCTGGTTGCGCATGAGGGGCCGGTGGTTGCTCAAGATGTCCATGGAGTGCTGCCAGTGCCAGCAAGAGCGGCAGTAGTACTTGAAGCAGGCCTGGGTGTCAGACAGTGATTGAGTACATTGTGGAGAATAACATTTCTGAAACACTTTCAGGCGATTCATTTCATAAATGAAAAAAAAGGATTATTCTGTTTATTACAACTTGGGTCTTATTTTGTAGCATTTGTCTCGTTTCTATCAGTTCTAACACTGTACTTACCAAGTTAGTTGCTGAAACGTGGACAGTGATGTTGTTCAACAAGGTCTTTAGTCAATCATGTAAATACTAAAGACTGTAAAACTCATCTTATCCACTATTCTGATGTAAAACCAGAAGCGCACCCTAATGTCAGGAATAATTGCAAAAGACAACTGATCTAATGTATTTGTAAAGTTGTCAGTCATTTTACAGTTTACCTCCGTTTTAGCTTTCAAAATCATGCTAACCTGAATAATCGTCTGCATTTCTTGCAGTAACGTTTAGCTATGTTGCAGTGTTCCCAGAATTTAACTTTGTACAGTATGTACAACAGCATTATAAACCAGAACTGTCCTTTACCACAATGTTAAATATTTAAAATCAGCATTTGCAGATTTAAAATGTATATGTAAAGATAAAAAAATAAAACTAATGTCATACTATAAATACCAAAATGTTCATGGCAATCTGGCTCCAAGCAAGATATGAAAGAGAAACAATCAGTGCTGACAGACTGACCATCTCCACCGGTGGCAGGACAGAACTGTTGAAACATGACTTCCCACTAACCTGGTCTCTGCAGAAGAAAGGCCCAGGTTGGCGAACGCAAACTTGACACATGGAGTCTTCCAGGTACGGGTCAATCTGGACCTGGGGTCACAGTAAAAAAAGGTCAAAGAAAACCAGCTGTTTAAGCACCAGTAACCTTCAAAATAAAACCTATATTAAAAAAAAATATATATAAAATTATATATTTTTGCATGCAGATTTGTGATATTTTATTTTCACTTTTATGATTTAACTTAAACAGATTTTAGTTTGAGTCATTCAAAAGTTGATTATGCTCCACAACTGGGATGATCTATAATTTGTGTTTCCACTTTTTATTATTATTATTATTATTATTATCTTACCTTCTTTGTAAACTTGGGGGTTTTGATCTCCACAAATGCGGCACACACAGCCTTCAGGTAACTGCGCTGATTGTTGAAAGTGACACGTCCAGAGCCTGTACACAAGAAGTTCTTCATTTCAGTTTGGATCAAATGGTTGGCAGAAAAGACCCAGAGACATTCTGCACAGCAAGCTCTTATAAAAATACCAATATCTGATAGCTTGATATTAAAGTACAGAAAGGTTTAGACTTTCCAGTCCATCTTTGGTCTGTCACTAATCACAGCTTTCATATCATGAATGTGACTCTGCTTGGATTACTAGTTGTTTGCAAGCTTCAGAGTTTCATTCACGCACCATTTCATTCATTAAAAGCAGTGCAAGTGGACAACATCTCATTAAGCTCAATCCTGAACACAAATTACAAAAAGTGAGCGAGTGACCAACTTTACATATATCACCACATGTCGACAGATGAGATGATACTGAGGACATGCTAATTAGTATACTTACTACCGTAATTGTCGGACTATTGACCACACCTGAATATAAGCTGCACCCATTAAATTTAAAAAGAAAAAAATAAACTACATATATAGGCTGCACTTGTCTACATTGTAACATGAGATATTTACACAGAAAGATGGTACACCGAAAGACTTTTAACTTTTAATTAAATAAATGCTTTTTCCCCCTGAACAGTGCCTGTAACACGGCAGTAAAACGGCTGGTTAAAAAAAATTATTCATTGATGCCAAGCTTACGTGCAGCCTTCCTTTTTCGACAGCCAGATCAATTGCTTTTAGCTTAAAAGCTGCATCATGCATTTCTTTTTTGTATTTTCCATGATGAGGGTGTGCGCACGAAGCGCAAAATTAACGATCTGAAGAATTTAGCGCGAGTGCATTTGATTTAATTCTAACAGTTTCATTGGTTCACTGCGACCTGTGACCAGTAATTTCATTGGTCTGATGTCACAAGGCTAAGTGTTTTGGCGGCATGATGTTCGTTAGCCCGTAAAAATCTATAAATTAGCCGCATCATTGTTTAAGCCGCAGGGTTCAAAGCTTGGGGGGAAAAAAAAGTAGCGGCTTATAGTCTGGAAATTACGGTAATTAGTATACCAGTAGCTCACAAGATGTCTACAGAGTGCATGCACATAGACAATTCTGTCTTTAGCATGTTTAACCTGAATGGAAATTTGAATATCAGACTGTCTCACCGATGGGATACTTGTGCTTGTCCGTGTCGATGCCAGCGTACATGACTCCTCCAAACAGGTCGTTCATGATGCTGGCCAGCGCCTCAGCGTTCAGCATGCCATGCAGTGCACCAACAAACACCGTCTTACTGGGGTCCAAACGCTGGGCAGGGCAGCGCACGTAGTTACTGTCAGAGATCACCCAGGGGATCACCTGCACCTGGACCAGGAAAAGACAAGAGTCACCTGGCAGATTACTTAACCTGGTTTCCTTTTCCTCAGGAACTGAATCCTGGAGAACTAGGTTAGAGAGCAGGATATAGTTGAGCACACAAACCCCACAGACAAATGTAATGTTGGCCTGTTTAGGTTAAGTTACTCAGATTTCACATTAGAGACAACCCAAGTGACCTGCCACTGGGGACATTTGTCATGTCACTGGTTTAAGAACTGGTTTGCACCAGCTTAAAAATAAATAAAAACAAGAAGCTGCTACGTGAATGTTTTATATATGGCTGAAAATAGGATATAAAAACAGAAGAGCTCAAACTCACTTGAGAACCTGGAACCAGTGAATGTTTGGCATTTGTGCTTGATAAATGATTAACAATCAATTATTGAAATTGTTGCCAATTAGTTTTCTGTAATAGTTCCATTGTTTCAGCTCTAATACAATCAGAGACCAAGATTATAAATCGATCATCTTTCAGTCTTGGTGCTGCAGTTCCAACAACAACAGTATTTAAGTTTGATGCGAGTGAAGCTGTAGGGAAGATCAGGGAGCAACTTATAATTTAGATTTGGGTAAAGTATTAATTGAAAATCTTTGCTTTGGATTGTATTACTATATATACTGTTCTCTACCTAATAAACTGTCACCTCTGTATATTGCAGTGCATAGTTGTGCCTTGCAGGTTTAGTTTTTACTCACATCCTTGCATCGCATTCTGCGGCTGGACATCTTGAAGTAGTACTCTCGGTTGTCCTCGGGGTGAAACGGGTCCTGGGAGCAGGCATGGAGCAACGCGCGCACAGACTTTTCATTCTCAAACACCAGATAAACGTAGCCTTAAAAAAAAAAATCCCATACAAATACTTTAGGATACGGAAAATCTGCATTATGGTGTGAATTTTGACTGGCACAATGACTAATTATTCAGGCAGCAACTACTGAAAAGATCTTGCAGTGTGTCAACTTAAAAAAAAAAGGCTTAAGAATTTAATCAACTAATTTGAATCAGTTTGTTTTTTGTTTTTAAATCAAGGAAAAATTGTGCCAATTGGTTGCAGCCCTAGACACATCACTGCCTGAATGGTCGATCAGGTTTGTGTAGCGAGAACTAGTGTCAAATTATGACGACATTTGATGAAGAAACCTGCATTACGAAAGATGAAATGCAGGATATATGTGGACTCAAAGTATGTTTGCTCAGTGCCTGAGGAGAATAACTAAACTAGAGTTGAAGAACAACAAAAGAAATCACAGAAAGCCAACCAATAAACTTGCAGGTCTAATGCATTGTAAGGCATTTCTTTTGTTTACCACCACCACCTTTTATGCTACATTTAAGCCCCAGTATCACAATTTTACTATTATACAAAAAAAAAGCTCTAGAGGCCTACCGTCAAACTCACCAGCATGCCATGTGCTCACCACAGTGCCAACCTTAAACCATGAAGAAAAAAAAATAGCCTACCAGCTCGTTGTTACCTTTGGCCACATTACCTTTGGGAGGACAGCGAGGGTGCTTTCCATCCTTACCCGGCCACTCCACAGTCAGAGGGCCGTATCCACTGAAGGTGTTGATCAGGCCAGCTGAATAAAGAGAGGGTCAGGTGATAAAATGTATGTTCAGTAGAGGTTTTGCTTCCATAAAGTGAAGAACTTCTAGTTTTTGGGTGAGAAATGTGGTGGTGGACAGTCAACATTGAGACAGCTTAAAAATACTAAATGTATAAGCATATTGACATCAGGTTTTCAAGGGTGATCATCCAAGAATGCATGTTGGCATCATGCTGCCATTAGTGTGAGGCTCCTTTTTGATGCAAACTTTTCACTGGTTGGAATTTATGTTTATTGACCAAGTAAACATGCAAAGATATGACTCCAGTTTCAAAGTAGCTTTTTATGCATTTATACTTAATTTGCAGGAAGATGGCAACATACTGCCATAAACACAGCTCAACAAAGAACCTAGAACTAGTATGTACATGCAAGTAGAATTTAAAAACTGTCTATGTACTATTTAAGCGTTTTGTGGAATGTAAACAAATAGTGCAGATTTACATTTTGAAGGGTCAGTACTAGATTACGTTATATACATGAAGTGGTTGGTTATGTACAGCATATGCATGTATACTAGTGTACCAAAATCATGACTTTGGTATGATACCAGCCTCAAGTATCAATACCATAAAAACAGTGCATGGCTGCAAAATACTGCCAAACTTCACTCATGCATCAGTTTGGTCAAAAAGAGCATTTTAAACATCACTTGCTGCTGCCATTCTTCACGTTCACCATGTAACCTGCAGCGCATGCATACGAGAGAACAAACATTTGACTTGACGTGCCAGATGGATGTGATGTTTGTGATCTCACTGCTCTCACTGTCTGTAGAGTATAACGCTGCACACCCACTGCCCTGTTGTTTCACTGAATGATTTACTCTCATACATGCATGCAACAGATCGAAACTTATAGTGGTGCTAATAAAATGGTTTGCTTTTAATTCATTCACTGTCCTGTCTGTCCGCACTAACCTTTGGGAATTCATTCTGTTATGGAATTCCTAATCCGACTGCTGACTTGTTTTGGCTTTGCTACACTCACTTGCTTCCTATAAAGACAGTGTAACCAGGTTCTTCCTGGCCCTTCTTGACTGCGACACCACTCAAATCCTTTCTGCAGATAGCTTAATAAATACTCAAGTCTTTGGTGATTCAGAGACTCTTATTTCCAGATTTCCACCACACGACCTTGGTATCTGTACACTGTTCAACAATAATGTATACATACGTGCATGTAAAAAGCAGTGTGCATCTCAACTGTAATCCATCATTTATAGGTAATCCGATGTTTTGGTGTTACAGGGTTATTACCACTGATGTCAAATCATACGTTATTTGTTTATTTATTAAGACATTCTGCAACAATAAAATAGGTTTACTTTAACAGGTACATGTTATAACAAATTCCTCATCCTTTCATATTTCTGTATTCAAATTAAATACGTTTTAGTTCCTTTGAACTTGCAGTACAGTAGTCAACACGGTTATTAAAAACAACCGTTGAGAAATTAACTTCACACAAGGAATAAAACTGTTCAGAGTTTGTAGATAACATTATGGTCCTCGTCTGTCAAGTTTGATAGGCCTGATACAAGGAGGCAGCGTGGTTTGTGACAGGTCAACATTTGTAATCTTTGAACAAAGCTTCCTGCTTACATTCTGCTCCATCCACTACATGTGAACCACAATTATTGAAGTATGGATTTAATCAAGAGATCTGGCACTGTAAAATTAAAGCAGCAAGTACCTTCTGTGATGTCCCAGGGCACACCACCAAGAAAGACCTTGCAGGAGTACAGAGGATCCTTGTTGTTTCTCGGAGGCAGCTGACCACTCCAAGTGAAGGTGGCCTCGTTCACAGCTGACAAGTCCAGAAAGAAGAGGGGACAACCAAAGTTCTCAGGTTACTTCTGTCCACAAAGCCACCACAGCTGCCATGTATAGCATTAAAGTTGACCAATTTTAAGTTAAAGCTTTACCTGCAGCCTGTCTGTGCAGACGGGCCTCCCTCTCAATACTGAACACATCATCTGACTGGTCAAGCACATCTGCACCAGGCCATGGGGAGTTGGTACACCAGCGGCGGGAGATGGCTGAGGAGACAGGGCTGGCACTGGATGGTGGGGTCAGAGGAGAGCTGGAGTCCTGGGGGTCCAGACGGGAGCCCAGTCGCAGCAGATCCTTCTGCATGTTTGATGTGAGGTAAGGCAGGGGAGGGGAAATCCGCAAATTTGACTGAAAAAATAAAAATAAAAATTAAGGCATAAAATATGAATCATAATTTCTGCAAAGTAAAGCCAGCACAAACAAAGACCCATTGCTAATAAGGCCAGGTATAAAACATTTAGTGGAACCTGTACTGGAATGCTTACAAAGCTCAGCAAATGTACATTTTGACAGCACAGATTCCCTCAGAACAAGATCCATGTCACTTTACAACCTGCTGCTGAGAGTTTAACAGAAAGACAGCAGTTATTCACTAATGATCTGAAGCCTGCGAGCTGTTCAGGCAGCCAGTTTGAGCTTTTTTTTTTTCAGCTTGCCATTACTCATAGCAAACTCATTGCAACATTCAACGCACCTTTAGGATTACGGAGGTGTAAGGAGGTGCATGGTTCACTCTTTTGCTGCAGGTCTGCTGCCACATTGCTCACCTGAAAGCTACAGCATGCTGACACTTGCTAATGATGCCGCCACCACTGCTGCTGCTGGTATAGAATTTTATAAGACTTGGCTGCACCCAGCATCCACCTGGACACCAAAAACTCTGCATTCATATAATCCATCCCACATTAGAATTCTAGTAGGGAATGGGAGGGATTATGTCCTTTGAGCCTCTGGAAGGATTTTAAGATGAAAATCTCTGTAGAACATGTTTGATTGACAGTAGCTTAACTCAAGAGGAATAGAGATAGTGAGTCTGAACACCCCTTCTGTAACAGTGGTGGATTACAGCATGACTATGCAGTATGTATTGTAGTGATGAATTAGTGCTGTGGAAATGTAAATTATCCTGAACATGTTGCAGCAGCAACAGCAAATTAAAATGGAAGTAGATCAGAAAACACAAGGTATCTTTCACAAAAACTTCCAAACTTTTGACAAAGTTGTACATTTAACTGGGAAAATTTGGAATATAGGCCCATCTATTAAAAGCCCAAGCCACCATCTTATAATTTGGTATCTACAGGTCAGGATATTGTGATATTGTAACCCAACAAATTAAAAACAGGATTCAGAATAAGTATCTTACCAGCATGTCACAGAGGTGGTCTGAGCCAGAGCTGAAGCCACTGGTCTCAGAGTCTTCAGGACTGCTGGAGCGAGAGTCCAAAAAGGAGCCCGAGTCCAGACGGTTTGCCATGCGAGCCATGCTGGGGAACTTCTCCAAGAAGTCAGCAGTCATGCTCATGGACTCAGGAGGCAGGTAGCCTGGGGGCTTCCCAAGTAAGCTACTGAAGGGGCTGTTCAGTATACCTAGCACTGGAGAAGAAACATAATCACACCACTTAGTCATGACTCAGCCATTTCACAATGATCTCTACAAGTAGCCAGTGATTTTAACCCTTAACTTGCTCGACATTGTGCGTTTCCAAGTGGATGCGCAAACTGAAGAAAATGGGATGCGTGTGCTGAATCTACAGAGCCATATCGATTTGTCAGAAGGCATGCTGAATTGCAACTTCAAGTTTCTAAAATTTGTATTTTCTTTGCTCATCCAGTTGGCACGTTAGATTCCCCTTAAAGAGCAAAGTGAAGACATTGCACATGGAGGTGTGTGCTGAATCTACAGAATGACATTGATTTTTGAGGACTGAAAGGCTGCAATGCAAACTTTCCAAAATTTGCATGTGGAAGGGGGATACTTGATGTGCAAGCTGGCTGCCAAAATCAACCTGAAATGCCAGAGTTGCTGCATGAAGCATTTTCGATTTTACATTTGATGTTTTGTAACCTGCCTCTGATCTGAAACACAATCTTGGCACAGAAGCTACATGCCTTTCCATTTGGCAAGATTACTGGAGGCTGACACTTTTCCTAAACAAAGCTCCGTGACTGCTAAGCAATTGTTTAATCATTAACCAGCATCTTCCTTCTTGATAAAGTGAGTCAGCTTCAAATTGTGGCAGATATGTCCTGCCTGTAGCAGTGACCATGGGGCTCTGGGGGTGGGAGGGGATTAATCAGCACTAGGCCACATTCAAAGCTCTGTCCCACTTTGTTGCGGGCCGAGTTCAGAAAGCTTATGCCTGGTTGGTTTTGACATGTGGCAATAAAAACTATAGCACTACAAACGGGTCAGGACAGGTGGGGCATCGTAACAGTTGACGTACCTCTCCAAAGACAGATGCTGTCTCAGCCCAAATGTTAGCAGCTCAATATAAAGCGAGAGAAAGAGTGAGTGACTGTTGATCCAGTTTTCTGGTTTGTAAAAACCTAAACCCTCGGCCTGAAAAATAACATCCTGGCATCAGTTTGATCAACAGGTAATGTACTTTATTTAGAAATGACTTCTTAGTTAAAATAAATTACTTCCATCCTACAGGTTTGGGGGAAAGAAAAGTAGCTTCACTGGCTTGTTTGTGCAGATTGGATTGCCAGAGATGCAGCAAAGCAAAACTGCCACATCATCCTCCCTAGTGACGCTACAGCCTGTTCCCACACAGACTGCCGATAGTGACCAACCACCACATAGTTCCATATAAATGAGGGCCGCACAAATCCAAGGCACATCACCTCACAGATGTTACAATATCTACTGTAATGTCCAATGGAGAGAACTAAAACTCCACCAACAAGCACACTCTGGGACACTATGAGGTATAAAAAAATAAAAAAGAGACCAAGCTGCAAGTCTGGCTGTCCTAAATACATTCAGGTAAACAAGAGACATTGTACTCACTGGAGGGGGAGCTGGTCTGAACCTGGGAGGGGGAGGTATGCGTGTCCGTCTCCTGGCTGCTCCAGGGTCTGTCCCAGCCGGACAGCCGGAGAGACTGGAGGCCCAGGCCCAGGTCTGTGACACCTGGTGGGCCCCTGGTTGATGGCATCTCGTGGGAGCCGGGCATGCCAGCACAGTTGGGGAAGAGCATCCTCCTGCTGCCCACCGCAGCCAGCTCCGACTCTTTTTGGTCCAAGATCCAGTTCAGAGATGTAGGAGAAGAGAGGGGAGAGGAAGTGTTAGCTAAAAAGAACTGTTGTTTCAGTCTGCGTTACACAGAGGGGGCACGGAGAGACTCGTCACACAATAGTTCCTGTGAATAGAAATCTCTTTTTTTTTCTTTTTTTTTAAAGCAACTTCCCTCATCAATCACCACCACCACATCTTCCCCCTACCCTGGCTGACGGGAGAGCTAACCTGCTGCCTCTGTGCTCGGTGAAACTGCCATGCATCTCCGTCCGCATCACTGACCCACCTAGCAGCATGTGACATGGCTGCTGATGCACTCGCACACCCTTGCCAATGACATCAGCTTTCCCCCACCTCCCTGCTTCCTTGCCTAACAACTGTGTAATGAAAAATTCCTGTCAGAGCTATTGGCTTGTTGATAGACGTACTCCGCTCTCCGGTAGGCACAGCACGTCTCCGAGTTGGTGGGAAGACAGCTGCCACAGTTACTGCTGCCGCTTACTCTGTCTAGCCTTGTTTCCTGAGCGAGAGGCAGGAGGGAGGGGCAGAGCTACAGCGGCACAGTGGGAGGCAGCATGGGAGATGGGAGCAAATGACTCAGCAGACAGGATTAAAATATAAAAAATTAAAAAAAGTTCAGACTTGGATGCTCAAAAACCCAACAGAACACTGTTTAAATAACTACCGTACACATTGGGTGGTGCGTCGTCCTGCTTATTTTGCCCACAAACACGCAGTGAAGAAAAGGGCACGCAGAGCCTCGGCTGTAGCAGAAGCAGCTGACTGATCAGATGTTGAGGACCGAGCGATTTGCACCGCCAGCTCCTCCCTCTCCAGGCCTGGAAAGCATCCAGCTGCTGCCAGCTACAGCCCTGATTCAGCAAGATGGGGTGGTGGGGCACACCGGAAGTTTAGCTCAGTTTGCGTAAAGACACAATTCACTTTTAGTATCCCTTAACATTGGTGTTCTGCTGTTTATATCAAGCCGAGTAAAAACCATTCTATTATAACTTTATACAGTCATCTAGAACAAGACTGCAAGTCACAAGTGTGGACATGCCTTGGGCAAATTAATTCAAGGAAGGGACGCAGGCTGTGCTGGGCTTAAATCTTGGCAAATATCACTACAGGGAGAAAAAAACACTTGGAAGTGCTGCAACGCTGCAGACAAGTGATGCAGCATGAATCAGCTGCTGGCACCTGAATGATAAGGTGAACGAGGTTTAACAGATGGCAATTCTGGCTGAGGAAGTGAAAAGGAGCTTCTTTTCAGGCAGAGATGCAACTTTAACAAAATAAAATACATCCCAATAAGTTATTTTCTGGTCTAAATGTGTAGCTAGAACAAAAAAGTAACCACAGAACAGCAGCAGGGATATCCAGCAACAGACTCCGGGCCGAAGTCACCACAGAGGTCATGTCCATTTGTTCTGGTAATTTGAAGTTTAGGAAACTGAAGAATTTACATTCTTATACAACTTAAGCTTGCACATGGTGGGTATTTTTAGGTAGACGTCAACATTTTCTACATTTTGTGTGTGTTACTAGAGCTGAAACC
This sequence comes from Nannoperca obscura, assembly GCA_036024295.1. Classification (NCBI taxonomy): domain Eukaryota; kingdom Metazoa; phylum Chordata; class Actinopteri; order Centrarchiformes; family Percichthyidae; genus Nannoperca; species Nannoperca obscura. Next base: position 34,755 of record JAVQJL010050268.1, read on the forward strand.
TTTAGCAAATTATCAGCATAGTGAATTCTTAAACATTTTGATAATCAAGTAATAAATTAAGACCGTTGCCCAAACATTGTCCATTTTCAGCTTGTCAAATGTAGAATTTATTGCTTTGTTTTAGACAGACAAAACCAGATGTTACATGAGGCTTCTGAGAAATTGTTTGGGCCCTTTTGACCATTTCCTGACATTTATAGACTAAATGATCAATTGATAACAAAATCGACAGCTGTTTAACAACAGTTGGCTGATTATCTTTGGACTAAACGAAAACAAGTGTTATTCTGTAACAGCATGTTGTCCTTAATGTGTAGGGACACAATGTGTACAGAAAAGACTACATTTTAAGATTAAATTAAATATAGAATTTTCATGTCTCAGAGGGGTAAGGTTCACTGGCTTCAAGTCAGTATTTTTAAAATAAATAAATGTGTTTAAGCACCAGCAGAAAGTAACCAAGCGTGGATTTTTTATTTTGCAGCCAAGTCCACCTGCTGCAGAGTGAAACAAATGAGACTTTACCACACAGCAGGTCAGGCTTTCCCTTGGTGTTGTTAGGTGTGGTGCACACACCGGTGAAATCCAGAGCGTTGCCCAGCATGGTGTTCATCCTGCGGAAGATGTCCGCGTTGCTGCAGGTGGACAGGGCCGGAGATTCGGGGTCCGGGCTATCCGGCCTGCGGGGATCGTTTCTCTGCAGGAGGAAACCAGAAAAGAGGATGAATTAATGCTGCATTCAAGGTTAGGACACATGTGGAAACGTGGAAAGCGTGTTGGGTTGTTATTTTGGGGAGGAACTACATTTTCACAAGTCTAAGAGACGTCGGTGGTAGTTTCATGACACACAAAAGTTTAAATGATAGCGTTAAGACGTGGCCCAAACTAATTTAATTTCGTTTATAACTCACCAGGGAAAATGCCATGATGTGGACTGACAGCCTATGCGAAATGTCACAATTATAACCGCCGTCTGCAACTAAAGGTCATATTTAAGAAGTCTGCTAGCCAGCTAATTAGTCTCAATTTAGTGAACGTGTGCTCGGCGAATGACTGCCTCGAGGGCCTCGGTCTGCTCACGTGCTCCACATCAAAGCGCAGACCGCAAAAATACAAATCACGTGTCTACATGATGTATTATTGTATTATAATTTAAAAATGAGATTTTTCTAAACTACGTATTTGAGCTTTTTACATGTTTGGGATTCTTTTCCTTATTTTTCTGGACAAAATATATTTTGTACTTTGCAAATGTTATACCTGCAGCCTTGAAGTCTATCATCATAGGTTATGATGGGGGAAAAAATATTTCAAGTGCAAATATGTACTGCCCAATGCATTCTGCCATATACCCCACAGTCTTTACTAAATGTTATACTATAATTTACTTGATACATTATTGCACTATGAGTGAACCACTCACCAGTCCACCAGTGCACCACTGTATGTGGTACTTTATGTGGTAGTTTCTGTTTTTATTCCTATTCTTATTTTTATTTTATATACTTCTCATTATATATTGATTTTTTTTCTTTTCTCTATTTTTCTTCCCTTATTTCTGTCCTTGTGCTGCTGCAACGCCTGAATTTCTCCTCTGGAGATAAATAAAGGCTTATCTTGTCTCTCATCTTATAATGTCTACAAGTATACTTCTGTTGTTTTGGACCATATTAATATTACAATATAAAGGCAATATTATTTAAATATTTTAAAAGCCATTCTCAATATAACTCAGTCATTCTTTCTAGCCTGATAATGAGAATTTTCACTTCATTCATTTATTTGAATCAATGAACAAAACATGGTGGTTCGATTGAGAGGTCTGGAACCAGGTTAGTATCTTACTACTGTGATTCCTAATTGATTCATTTCAGTTCAGGTATAATGGAGATGTTTTGCTGGCCTACAGCATGTTTTTTAACCCTTTATATATTCAGAAACTTTCACTAAGAACTAAGATTTCTTTTCCAAGAATGTCGTGATCACTAAGACTTTAGTCACTTGTCATATGGAGACATCTTGTTTGATTAAACCAAGTCAACATACATATAGGATAGTTGCTGTAATGAGACTTCGAAGACTTGCATGTACACATCTTCTCTTTTTCACAGTTGCAACAAAGGATAATAATAAACTAATCTAAAGCAAATAAGGACAAAGAATTTGAAAGTCTGAAATAATTATAGGCCTATTTCAAAGCTTTCTGTGTTGGCTAAGATCCTTGAATCTCAGATCAGCTTAAAGAATTTCTTGCAAATAATGATATTTTATCTGATTATCAATCTGGTTTTAGAAAAAAACAGTATAACAACAGCAGCTTTAAAAGTTGTCAGTGATTTTATTGACACTTTGGATAATAAAGAACACTTTTTATTGACCTGTCAAAGGCCTTTGATACTGTTCATCATGTAATTTTAAAAGATAGGCTGCACAGTACTGGTTTGTCTGACCAGTCCATCAGCTGGTTTAACAACTATTTAACAAACAGATCACAATGTGTTCAGGTTGACTGTTTGTCCTCTGGGTATCTTGAAGTGAAAAACTGTGTGCCTCAGGGCTCAGTCTTGGGGCCGCTATTATTCACACTGTATATTAATTGTATTGGGCGTAATATTCATAATGTTCCCAATGTTAACTGTCATGTATATGCAGATGATACTGTTATTAATTGCTCTGCTCCATCACTCACTCAGGCTCTTAGTTATTTGCAAGTGGCTTTTGATGGTGTTCAGGTTACTCTCTGTGAGTTAAAATTGACCTTTAATTCAAATAAAACAAAACTTATGCTGTTTTCAAACTCAAAGCAAAAAGCACTGAGTCTGCTTCCTATTATGACATCCTCGGGTGATGTGATTGAGCCTGTCTCATCTTTTAAATATCTTGGGTTCTTAATTGATGATACATTGTCTTTTAAGTATCATGTCGAGCAACTCGTTAAAAAGTTGAAGTTGCATCTCAGTTTCTATTTCATAAAAATAAATCTTGTTTCTCTTTTGCTGCTAAGAAGAGACTTCATTATTTTTATGCCTCTGATTGACTACAGTGATGTTTTATATATGCATGCATCCTCACAATGTCTTAAATCACTGGATGTTGTTTATCATGGAGCGCTGAGGTTTATAACTACTCTCAAAGCTCTGACTCATCATTGTATTTTGTATGAAAGAGTTGGCTGGCCCTCGCTGTCTATTCGTAGACAAAATCATTGGCACATCCTTATTTATAAGGCAATATTAAATCTGCTTCCCTCATACTTATGTAATGCTATCCAATCTAA
>JAVQJL010050269.1:0-28508 GCA_036024295.1 Nannoperca obscura
AGTCTCACAGACTTTAGCAGGCCTACATGCACAGTAGGCTACAACAATAACACTACAATCGACAACAGAACATAAACATGTGATTATGATCTGTGGTGTTTATTTGTCTCAGTCAACAATAACAATGAATGCATTAATGGTGAGTGTAACCAGTGACCGCGGCCTCAGGACAGACTGCTGTTTGGCCTCAACTCCAGTTGCTTATTTTAGATGAACGTTACTTAATAAAACAAAGCATGTTTTGCTGGATAAATAGAATTATACAATCTGAACAAAAACATTTATATAATGATGACAATGCAAGTTAAGACAAAGGTTTTATTAAAAAGAGACAAAATGGACTTAATATCATTAGTGTGACTTAAAAAGACAATAATTGAAGGACTGAACGCATAATATTTTAATCTCCAAGATTCTGCGAGTGTAATACGTTTAAAGTTTCAGAATTTCTCAATCTAAATATATCAGCTTTTGTTAAATTGCTGTAGAAAACAGCAGAAGTTTGATGTCACCAATAAGTACATCCACCACGAGGGGTGCTGCAGTTACACGAGCCTACCTCAGCAGATTCTTTGTCGCTCCTTGTAAATATGGCGGCGCTCAGGTATCGTCTCGGAAGGGGCGCGTACGACTTTGCATACAAAATATGTAAACGTTACTACCTGCAAGGTCGGAAAAAACTATTTAAAAGTACAATAAAGACTTCGTCTCTATCGGTGGGGTTTCCATTGGGTGACAGTCAAAATGGCGAACTGCATGGAGGCGAAAATGCTGCGGACAGAGTGACCGTTGGAGTCTCACAGGACAGTTACGCAAGGGCAACTCCACTGTGCGATGCTGGGGAAAACGGAAATGTCTCTGAATATCACCGTGATGAGTATTCACTTCCTAACATACAACATATAGAGAGAATTGTCCCTCTGTACCGGAGTAATGGCAAGCTTCCGAGGACTTCCGGCACCTTCAGGTCTGCACGTCGACAGCAGAGCACCGGAAGTCGGCGCGATGCACAGTTTGTGTTTATCAGAGCTTACAGCGGCAGCCGGACGGAGCCCCTTTACAAAACCAAAACAGGCTACTATGAAATCCTGGGGGTGACACCTACAGCCACTCAAGCCCAGATAAAAACTTCCTACTACAAGCAGTCCTTCGTCTACCACCCGGACAGGAACGCCGGGGAGGAGGCCACCGTCCGCTTCTCTGAGATCAGCGAGGCCTACGCTGTGCTGGGCAACAAGGCACTCAGGAGGAAATACGACCGGGGACTGCTGAGCCAGTCGGACCTGCTCGCGACCGCCAGACCCTCCGCCAAGGCCACCGCGGGGAGCTCAAAGCACACCGACAGCCGAGGAGGCGCCTTTGATTTCGACAAGTTTTTCAAGGACCACTACAGCGAGCAGCTGCAGAGAGAAAAAGACATCAGAGTCCGCAAAGAGGAGATGATAAGAAAGAGGGAGGAGACGATTGGGGAGAAGAAGCTGGGCAGTATGATGGAGTTGGGGCCATACTGGTGATGGCCGTGGCCATACTGATCAGTTTAGGCTGAAGTTCCTCCACATGGAGATGGAGGATGTAGTGAGGAGGAATGTTGTCTTTGTTAGGAATCCTGGACACCTTTTTTTAAATAGAAATTTATTGTGAGGCCCTTGAATCATCACCGCCTTTTGACATGGCCCCTGTTTGACCTCTAACCTCTCTATACAGGGAATCTTGGGGTCAACGTGCAGTTATCTATAGGATTACACTGAAAAGCTGCTAATCAAGGACTAGGCTGTAATGTGAGATTTTTGGTCACACACAGTTGGTGCAACTTAAGTGCTAATGCAACACATACGGTTACCAAATCAACTCTCTTTATTTTAATACTTTACTTTGAGGAATATATAAACAAACCAAGCCAAACTTCTCAAATGTTAAATGTCGTCTGAACACAAGCAGCCATTCAAGAACAAAATCAAATTGTTTAAAATGGACACAATTGTTATTTAAGTTGGTAAATATCTGAATAAAGAATGAGTGATGCGATATGAACCTGACCAGGCAGTCACAACTTTCTGTTTGTTACAGTTCTGATACAGAAACATTTGGGTCAGCACTCGGCTCTTCCCAGGAATCACTAATTCCTCACGTTGCCGTGAATGCTGTGTTTAAATGTAGTCCACAATACTGAATGAACAAACTGACAGACTGGTAGTGCTACAGTTCCACTCATTTGGCTTTTATAAAGTCATCTGTTTTTCATCATCAATCATCAGATTTCTTTATTTTTAATGGTGAAGCAGGTTTTTGTTATGTTTTAATTTATTGCTGTTTATGGGATGTGTGGATTATGGGAACTGGGTTTATGCTCATAGTTAAGTTAAAGAATGTGCCTTGAATTATATTTATTGTAAAAAACAAAATGGTTATATTGTCCTGATGTTTGACTAATAAATGATTTATGAGCAGTGGCTGTCAGGAACACTGAAACAAATGTTGCTTGGGTCCTTTGTTAGCACCGTTAGTCAACACCACCAACACTGATCACCTGTAAACCTCATTTAACAAACAGTTTTGACACCAGCTGAAATAACTGATCAAAGAAACTTAATAATGATTCAGCTCAATGATTCAATACACACATGTTTGCAAAAGTCTGTTTCAAACGTGTAATGAACGAACATTCAGTGCATTTAGAAACTCACAGTTCCCATCACAGTTAAAAGTCATATCAGTGCACATTAGTAAACTCAGGTCAAACAAAACCTACAGTGCATCTCCACAAACAGTGAACACATTAAATATAATTAAAAGTGCTTGCATGACAAAAACAACACTAACATCTACGAAAACATTCTATCTACACAGCTTATTCATTTCCTTTTCTTACATGGTAGCTTGACCTCACAGGTTATAAACTTTCCTTCATGTTCAATAAGTAGTAAAAGGCCATTCTAGTCTTTCCAAATCGCATCCACAAGGTGGTGCTGGGATTGCTTGTTGAGGCGGTCAGTAACGCCGAACCAGAAAGGGTTGTAAGTGCCTAAAGATTTGAATCTATAGGTAGATCGTCTGCATTGTGCTGGTTTATCAAATGTATTCGGGATAAAATAAGCTAAAACTCTAAGAATCATGTAGACATACAGATGTCAGACAGAGAAGTCACTATAATTCTTGGGAACACATGTCCAGTTTTTAGCACACAAATACAAACTGTTAACTTTCAACACCAAATATGTAAAGGTATTCTTTGTTTTTGTATCTGATGTCTGAGCTTCAGAGACTCTGTCTTGGTTATAAACACGTCTGCAGACCTGCAGTCCTTCCTCCGCTCTCAGATGGCCGGGTTGAGGGCATCATAGAGCCGCTGCACTGCCAGTTCTACCATCTCTCTAAGGGAGTCGTCCTCCGTGCATTCGTCCTCGTAGCACACCGACTGACCGCGGGAGAGGAAGTCAGTGAGAATGGTCAAAAAACAACAGCAGTACTACATCACATATATCGTATCTGTTCTGCTTCTCACCCTCGTTTCCAAGCAAATGTGAACCGTCTTCCCATCTACTGTCACAGAGATGATTTTACTATCACTAAAATCCACACATTCCTCTCCAAACATGTCCCTGAAGACGGAGAGAGAACCAAGATATGTTATTATAACCAAAAATCAACGGAGGAACTGTTTCTGATGACATTTTAGATTACAGTTTACCTTTCAAACACATCGATCCACATACACAATGTTATAAATATGTTAGTATGGACTTAGATAGCGTGTGTGTTACTCACTGCAGCATGACTCCTAGTCGGTTTTGGAAGATGTCCATGTCCATAATGGCACTCTGGGTCTCCATGACTGGTAATACAATACAAATTGAATCACATTAAATAAGAATTCATAAAAACAAAGTTCATGGCAATAAGGAGACACACTGCATTAAGCTAAGGGTTCAAATGAAACATTCATTTATTGTGTGATTCCTACAGTTCATAAAGCATTCAAAATAAATACAAAATAAACAACACATAGCTGATCAAACCGACCTTTCTGAGCCTTTGGGTTTGACTGGACTTCCAGCACTACAGTGGTGACTGCATCGGCATACATGTCATTGAGAGGGTTAGCTATCCACTGAAACAGGAGATCAAGAGAAAGGGTGGTTGGGTGAATTGCAGCCATTAGTAAACACACAAGTCCCAGCCCACCTCCGAGCTCCACAACGTACAGTTCCCATTCAAATCTAAAGCATGATATCAGGCCATTATTGTCACACTCTAAACCTTGGGTCTGTACCTGCGATCAATATCCAAACACAAACTCAGTTTTAACAAAGATCCGGCTGCGATTCGATTCTAGCGCCTCACATCGTGTTTTGACAATGTGTCTTAGTCTCAGGTCAGAGGCTTCACACACACACAGCAGCTGCACAGAGGAAGTGGAATGCGCTCAGTGAACAAAAGCAGCCGTGAGAAAGAGTTACAGCTCACGAAGTTGCCACATTTATGCGCGCGATTAGACATAAGACGGTTTAACTGGCCTGACCGCTCACCTCCAGCAGCACCATGCCGACCTCGTGGATCAAAGTGATATTTTTAAAGATCTTCAAAGTGTTCTTCTCGGTTCCATCCAGCTCTTCCACATCACCTGAGACAGAGAAAAGACTGCCACAGTCTGTATGCTGTGAACTCCGAATCACTGACAGTGGAAAACTGCTGTGTTCTGCATGCCAAAAAAAATAAAAATACTTTGAAAAGTTTCCATGTATCAAACTGTTCACTGGTCACTCACTGCGCACACATATATGGAAGACTTACCTGTGAGGTTCCTCAGGTGGCAGACGAGTAGCGAGTAGGGTCCGGTGAAGGGGATGGCCTGGGACTGTTTCACGGTGCTCATGGCCAGCTCTGTGTACGCTGCAAAACAGACACATCGGGTCACTTCATGATGCCTTGCTTGTTTGTCAAGTATTAAAAGAAAAGACAGCGACAGTGTGCACAACTGAGCAGGGAGACTGTTGTGTTCTGAAGGGCCCCGGAGCAACAGAACAAATGTGTACGATGTATCTCTAGAACTAAAACATACGTACTAGAAAGGTCAGAGGGATTGAGGATGTGGTAGTTGAAGTTCTTTTTCACCAGAATGCCTGACACCCTCTGGCCCTGAACACACTTCTTATCAGCCAGAGAGCCCATCACCTGACAGGAGGAGTCGTGTTCAGTAAAAGTTCCAGGGTGGATTTATGTCATGACTTAGCATTGTTGAGCCAGAAGAAGCCCATAGTGACTGCAGACCATATAAATCTAATTAAAAACATTTCAGAGAGCAGAATAAAGGCAGTTCATTTAGGACCTTGGCCAGCTTCTCCCCTCTGAAGTTGAGGGTGACAGCTTCTGTGTTGCGAGGGTTGTGGACTTCAATGTGAACCTGGTCATTATCCTCGTACTCCCTGATCAGTGCAGCCTTCAGACGGGCCATCTCATTCTGCTCCCCGTGGACCAGGATCTGAAGAGAACATGCAGAAGGGCGCAGGTTTTCATTTACAGCTTATAAAACTGAAGGGTTTGGACTGAGACTGAGAATTTTAAACATAGTTTGTTTTTCTCCTACCACGTGTGGTGGTTTGAGAGCCCGGATGAACTCGCTGGTCTGCTGGTAGTCAGTGTGGGCAGAGAAGGAGATGTAGTCCACCGACATCTTCAGCTGCAGCTTCTGTCCTGACATGGTGGTAATCTCCTCCGGCTCAGACATGATGTGCTGCAGAGAGCACACAACACCCCGCAGTCAGCAGCCGCAGTTCTGCATTCACCCTTTCAGCAGACACATCTAGTTTAGAGTTTAGAGACGGCACTTTTATCCAAGAACGAGATGTATCTGTCTATTATTAACCCTAAATAACACTTCCCGCTGTCTACCATCCTGTTGGAGTCTGACCTTAGCCAGTGTTCCCTCTACACAGTATCCAGCGATGATGACTCCATTCCTCTTATCAGTGCACCAGCTCTCAAAGAGCTCTCTGGAGAGCCCACTCTGCATCATACCCGGAGACGCCATCACCACGCTGGGGCCGATGTCATCAAAGTGGTCCATGCTCTGGAAAGACCAGAGTTATATATATATTCAGCTGCTTTTTCACACCAGGTTTAGATGAGGAGCCAAGAGATATGACAGTCTGGGCGTCTGTATCTGCAGAACTCTCTACCTTGAGGTTGCTGATGTGCTTGAAGACGAAAGGGTTGTTGATATTGATGGCCTTGCGGATCTTGTCGTTCATCGCGTTGACGTAGGTCTGGTACACGGCCATGCACTTCTTGGCCAGCGATGAAGCATAGTAGATTGGGATGTCATGGAGCTCTGGGTGGTTCTGCCAGTACTCGTCTGCAGGAGAACATGAAACACAGTCTTACAGACTCCTCCTCCGATTGATACATAATCGAAGACAGATGCTTCATAAAAGGGTCATAAATGATAGCTCAGAGGCTAACAATGTTGTTGGATTTGGTTGACGTTCAGGGATCAGGGAGTGACACGTGACTTCTCACCCAGGATGAGCAGCAGTTCCTGGGCCCGTCCCAAAGCGAACACGGGGATTAAACAGCGGCCTTCTCTGTTGACAATGTCATGGACTGTGTTACAGAAACGAGCTTCTCGCTCCTCCCTCTTTTCATGGATGTGGGTGCCGTAGGTCGACTCCTGCAGAAAGAATGAACAGCATTTACCATGCCGTGATCACCTAAAGATTCATAAAAAGAAGTGTTCAGTGTGAATTATTAGTTGGCATACTATGATTAAGATGTCAGGTTTGACACTGGGGATCTCAGCTGCCATCAGATGCCTGTCTTCCTGTCGTGAGAAGTCTCCCGTGTACAGCAGCTATGGACGGGAAAAACAGACAGACAATGGACTTGTTGAGTCCACAACAGGACTCTCTGAAACAAACACACATGAAAAACAACAAGAGTCGTTACCTTGACTCCAGCTATTTCGATCATGAACATGGCAGCACCCAGCACATGACCAGCGTGGTAGCACCAGAACTTGATTCCAGCCACTTCCTTGACCTCATGGAAGTTGATAGTCTCAATCTTGTCCATGCTCTCCTCCAGGTCAGTCTCAGTGTACAGCATGTCATCTGCAGAAATGTTGCTGCAATAAATCAAAGACATTATTTTATGTACATTTTTCATTTGGGGGAGTGTTCCCTAATGGTGGATGCTCCTACCTGACTTTGACATAGTCTGACAGCAGCCAGCGGTAGATGGCCTTTGTGGCATGGGTCATGAAGGTTCTGCCTTTAAAGCTGGTCTTCTGGAGGAACCAGGGCAGAGCTCCACAGTGATCCAAGTGGAAACTGCATCAAGTGACATATGCTTAGTTATGTTTTATAATAAAGATGTAATACAAAAGCAGAAAAGCATGCCGTAGTAAGGACATTACCAATACAGATAAGGTTGAGCATCTATAATTGATAAAAACAGACAACATAATAGACACGTAAAAGAGAGGAGGGAAGACTCACTGGCTGATGAGCAGCAGGTCTATCTCGGCTGGGTCGATCAAGTCTATGTAGGGCAGAGCATCCATCCCCTCCAAGCCAGGGTGGATGCCACAGTCCAGCTGCCAAACACAAATATTATTTTATTTATTTCACCCAGGATAATCCACTCATTATTAATACTGCTTTCCAGAGACTCCTATGTAGATAAAATCTACACAGGACACAATAAAACATCAATATAATTGTTAAAACATATAAGCCTTTATATCACAATTTCACTATACAGTTACAACTTAATACCTAATAATCATACAGTCAAGATCAAAATATTTACCATAATTTTCCTCCCTTTGAACTCCAGGATGATGCATGACCTTCCAACCTCCTGACCAGCACCCCTGCAATTACGTGAGAAAATAGCATTTATTACATTGATACATTGTGGGTACATACAGTCACTCAAAACCTTTAATCATAAAAATTACAATTTAACTCACAGTGGACGAATTAAGAGCTGGTCACTTTCTTCTGCGGGGACAATAACCTCTACTTTGCGTTTTGTCGCCATATGCGTCAAATTGTGCAGGTAAATTTAAAAATAGAAAAAAAAAACCGGTCATACTGTACTGTGTTTAGAGGGGGCGGTTTCTCGAAGCGTCAGACTTCCGGTGGTGTGCCAAAATACCGCCGACGAGAATCAAAAGCGTTGACAAATGTTCCGAGAGAGACGTTGTTCGGTTTTTGCTGCAACGAATTCACATGAATAAAATAACTAAATGTTACAAGGAACACGGTAATCATATATATGTTACAACCCTCAACCTTTATACACAACAAAGCATAAATATATATACTACAAGTCCTCTCTGCTTAATATTTAACTTTAGAGATATATTTTTCGTTGCGTCCCCTTTAAGAAGTGTTGGGTGTAGGCTGCGAAACTCAAAGGGAAGCATAAAAGTAATTCTGTACGTAAAAAGAAGAACAACTCAACTAAATGTGACATTGAGACGGTTACGGTACAAACAGGTATTTAAGCTAACTATATTGTATACGTTATACCACTCCCCTGTGAAAGTTTTCGCTTTTCAATATCAATGTTGAAATGAATGCGGTGAGACATTTGAGGTGGAGGAGGACGAGTTTCATCCAAAAATGTTTTTTTATAATGTCCAATATAGCTAACGAGATTTCTGATCACGTGGGTTAGCTAGCTAGATATATGATGAGTTCTTGTCCAACGTAACCTGTTGATTGTGGTGCCTGGTGTATCATTTGTGTCGTGGGGGCTCTGTTGTGAATTATGTATGCACCCCAACCTCACCCTAGTACATATACACCCTCCGACTCCATCACAAGGACCTGCAGTAAGACGCTGCTCCGACACGACGGAGGTAGAAGGTGTGGTTACACTAGCAGGTGTAACAAATGATCTGGTTTCCGATTTAACTGTTGCCTCTTTGTGACTTCATCAGTAGTTAAAATAGTCCTCAAAATACAGCCTGAAAAATGACACGCCATTTGAGTCAACATCTATGGCAAAGTCTCAACATTTACTCAATATTAGGAGCACCACAAAGCTGGTATTTATTAGTAATTTTAACATATTGTTATAATGTGCAGGTTTAGCTTTTTATTTCAAGGTACAGAGATGGTGATTGCAAATAAAAGGGCTAAATCTCTAAAGAAACATTTATACAGTCAGCCCTGCTCTTACAAAATAACCAAAGTATTATAAATTGAAAAATTACTTATTTTTTGTGTTTATATACAATGTTTACAAATCATTTATGTTTTGAGGGCAGAGCTGCTTTTGTAATATTGATCAAATTTTAGCAGAACATCTCTATTGGATTCACACGTTTATTTTGAAAGGCATTGAAAACTAACTTGCTGTGATCTTTAACATCTTTAGGTGACATTACAGGCTATATTAGCTTAGCTTGGTTAGTTGTACTAACTCTGAACCAGGGACACCTTTACTACTGGAATGAACAGCAAAACAAACTGAAGTTAGACAATTATTCCTCTGTGGGACTTTAAAGTTCTACTCGCTGAGGTTTTTCTTGGAAAAGAGATCCTAATCTTAATGAGACTTCCAAAATAAACACAGCTTAACTAACTTACACTCCTGTAATGTGACTGGCTGTGCAGACGTTTTTTACCATCAGTCCTGTCGTGTGTTTAACGCTGTGGCCTGCGATGATTCAGGCTGGTGAGGCTGGAGGGCTGGATGCGGTCGTCATGGTGAAGGATGTTCCGGAAAGTCAAAAAGCGCCACAGCAGCAGCAGCTCGCAAAGCAGCGAGATCAGCACCAAAAGCAAAGTACTAGAACGTGTACACACACACACACACACACACACACACACACACACACACACACACACACACACACACATTAACGTTATGACAGAGCAGTTTTCTCCTGGCTAACACCCTCTCATGTTCTGACTCTATGTAGTCCGTGGACTCCAGTTTGGGAGGGCTCTCCAGATCGAGCACCGTCGCCAGCCTTGACACAGACTCCACCAAGAGCTCGGGTCAGTCTATCTTTCCTCTTCTTCTTCCAGTCCTCCCCTTTTCTTTTCTTTTCTTTTCAAACTAAATATCCGCTGTCCGCCCTCCGCAGGTAACAGCACGTCTGAAACGTGTGCTGAGTTCCGGGTGAAGTATGTGGGAGCCATTGAGAAGTTACAGTTTGACATGAGCAAGACCCTTCAGGAACCTCTGGACCTCATCAACTATATTGATGCCGCTCAGGTGAGAAGCTGGAGAAAGACGGGGTGACAAGCTTCAGGCAGCAATGCTTTGCCAATCAATATCATGATCCATATCATAGAGAAGATGCCGTAAATGTTCTGCTCCTTTTCACAGCAAGATGGAAAGCTGCCCTTCGTGCCTGGAGACGAAGAGATGATTCTGGGAGTGTCAAAGTACGGAGTCAAAGTGGCCTCGCTGGACCAGTGTGTGAGTCGAAAAGCAGTAGAAACGTGATATACCTCAGATTGAATGGTCATTGATTAAGACTGCGGTATTGCTGGGTCATCAGTACAACCAAAGCAGCATCGTTATGAATTCAGCATCGGTTTATGTTTTTTGACTTTGTTCTGCGCAAAGCTGCTGACTCAAACACTTCAGCAATCCCCCCGACGCTGCCTCCACATTACCCTTTTTTATTTGAGCTGCTGCAGTGTGAGCTGGATTTGTGGTGTAGTGCCACACTGAGGATTCACCTCCGAGACCACAGTGATCCGTGACGATTCATAATTCTCAACAACACAAAGCAAGTGAAGAAACGTATGCTTGATCTAATGAGTCGGTAACAAAGTCTCTTTTACGCACCTCTCTCCAGGATGTGTTGCATCGCCACCCTCTGTACCTGATAGTGCGCATGCTGTGTTACGATGACGGCCTGGGTGCAGGGAAGAATCTCCTGGCTCTCAAAACCGCTGATACAAAGCAAGAGGAGTGCAGCATCTGGGTGTACCAGTGCAGCAGCTCAGTGAGTGTGACAACAAAGTGTAAAATGAAGCGGCGCGTTGAACTTGGGTTATTAAAAATGTAAACAAATAGATTTGGGGGTTGTAGAAAAACTCTACATCACCTGCCTGGGGTCAACTTTTTTTTTTTTCTGAACAGGAGCAAGCTCAGTCCATCTGCAAGGTGCTGTCGGCGTCTTTTGACTGCGCTCTGACATCAGACAAGTCCTGAGGCCAGAGAGACGAGACGGCAGCTGAGATCCGTCTAGAAGATAAATGATACAACAGCAAAACCAGCAACAGTATATCACAAGACAACCATGGCTGCATTGTGATTGCCCCCCCCCCCCAAAAAAAGCAATCATTTCCCCCTTTTTCACCCTCTTTTTCAACTTTGTGTTGTTTGCTTTAAGAGAGATTCACTGGAGGACAAATCCTGTGTGTTTTCCATTCGTTAGTCTGCAGGAAAACATGATTCAGATTCCTACTCTGTGGTACGTGCCATCACCTTCCCATCATCCTCCAGTTTAGACAGAACTACTGTGAATTTGTCTGAATTTGTTTCCTCTACCTCACATGTTCCTTTGACCTTTCACATAAAGTCAAGATTGAAAAAGAAAGTTAAGAAAAAGGGGAAATGGTTGCATAAAAAAACCCAAACATCGGAATACAGTGTATAGCTTTCAGCGCTGTCATGTAAACGAATCATATTTAAATGTAAATGATAGTAAGTGTTACTTCGTGTTTTAACCCAGCTGTGTCAGCATGTGGTAATTCATGGGAGACTTTCATCGGTGGAGAAATAACGCGGTACACAGGTTTAATGATATGCACACGGGTCGGTTCTCTGCATGTCACATCCCGTGTTTAAGTTTGGATATTTTTTGGTGCGTTTGGTTGTGTTTTTCTTAGACAAACAGTATTGGTACAAAAGCAGTCACTTTTTGACTCAAAGGTACATTATACAAAATGTTTTAACTGTGGTCCACATCCTATATGTTACCACCTGTGTGTTTCTCAATTTCTGAGATTTACTCTTTTTTTTTGATTGTATCTTGTTTTAAATATCTTTTTACTGCAAGTTTCTTTGTACCAAAAGCTTGAAGTGTTGTCTGATTTGAAGTTTTCTTTATGTTTTGATTGTGTATTGATAAAAAAATTCATTAAATCCATTAGACTTGCTGAAACCACATAAATCCCAATAAGCTATTAGAAGCATATGAAGGTGTTTACAGTGGTGGTACTAACTTGACTTCACCTGGTACATAACAACAGCCCTGTTTCCTGTCCTACTTGTCAACATTGTCCGATTAAGACTGGGTTGAAAATGTGGGACAATAAGGAAATGAAAGATTGGATTGCTACAATAAAGGAGTGGAAGGGAATTGTTTTGTTTTTGAAGTATTATAATGATTAAAGTATTATTTCTCCTTTTTCCTTCAGTGTCGTCTTTAATGTCGAGTGTCTTTTACATTCTGGATCACTGCAGATTTGAAATGGCTGATAAATAAATTATATTGCTAAGAAATATTGTTTTTTATTCTTTTATTCTTCTCCTCAATGTTCGTTTCTACACTGCAGTGGATTTTGAAACTTGGATGCAGCCATGCTGAAATATTCCCCATCAGAGGGTGCTCTTGATACATCAGCTGACTTAGTTTCACACCAGTACTATAGCTTTAAAATGCAGGGCATTAGCTAAAACTGTTGGTTTGTGCACAAGGACTAAAGACCGAAATATGCAAAAGAAAACATGATGTGCTGCAAGCAATTTAGTAAAAGTAGGCATAATAAGTTTCACAAATAGATCATAAAGCCATTAATACTCATAGGAAAGAGACCAAAGCTTTGTATTACTTCATATTTTATTATTCCAGTTTCATTTTCCCATTTACTTGCACAAGAGTTAAACGTCGACGCTGTAATCCAGACAGTTAATGAGAATGCATAACTTTATTTTCCCAGTTATGTGTGAGTGTCTGTATTTGTCTTTTCAGCTTGCGCGCCCACACACACACAGGTCCAGCTGAGGTCGTATATCTGTAACTGCTCACCATCACAGCACATTAAAACACATTTACTGCTCAGGTTAACTCTGCTCTCTTTTTTTTGTTGGAACATTTAAATATCAACAAAACAAAAAAACAAATCTATTTACACAAATAGATTATTAAATCTTCCAGTTTCCAGTGAGTTAATATTAAACACGACGAAGAGAGTGTATCAGCTACGATTCACATGCTTCTCTTCTGGTCATTCACAGATCCTTGGAAGGCTCTGGTTACAGTTTAAATGTCTAAATATCAACATTATGAACAGAAAGAAAGTTGCTCTGCAACCACAATGAAGTTAATTACATTGAATGTTTTATATTTATTTCATAACACTATTGATAAACTCATCTTTCTACATTATAGGACCCCAGAGATGAGAGGATTAAGCTGCAGGAAGGGTTATTCCTTTCTCTCTACATCTGGTTGTATAGAGTGTCAAAGATAGACAATTTCAGCTCATTTTTGACAAAAAAAAAAAAAGACAAGACACGCAAACACAAACACTCCCTAATCCTCTAATAAGGCAGATGATACGCGAAGACGGCCTGAGATGTCAAACTCGACATAAAGGGCAATTACTGGCTGCTGCGGCTCCAGTCAGTCTCATCTTTCAACTAAAAAACGTACAGGAGGAAGAACTGGAGTGTTGCTGTTCAATATTATCCTCCGTGATGAAACGACACAGGCAGTGTGTGTGCGCGCGTATATAAAAGCATTGGTAGAAGGTGGATGCAGCTTTACACACTTGTGGTTTCATCAGTTGGAGGATACATTATTTTCTTTCAACGACCAGTGTGTATTTGACAACAGGGGACAGGGAAGCGCTCCCTCGGTTACAGCTTCTAGCATATTCCGGGGTTAAGTTAGCACCATTAGGAAAACCTCCACCCTGGAGGGCTACTACTACAGAGTTGCACCTATAAGCAGGAAGGCCAATCGCTCATGCACGGAGGTGGAATGTAGGCATGTTAACTATGTTCACATTTATAGTTCGAAAGATAAAATACATCGCTGTAGTCTTCTCAGTACTATCGCTTAGGACTGTCTGTACGGATGAAATGAATACTGTACATATAACCTTCATTATGTCGTCTCGTGTTGTAACAAGGATAAAGACAAAGAAAGTGCATTTATTGCCAGAGGTCATTCACTACAATCATAATTTTTTTTTTTTTTTTTTTTTATCTTTAAGAGTCTTTGTCGGAAACATTAACAGCAAGCATTGAAACCACATACAGTCCCACGAGTCGTCGCAGAGGAGCGACACCCAGACTTTCCCACGCAAGTCTGCTACGGTTGCCACGACGACACTCGCGTGAAGTTGCAGCCGAGGTGATGACACAGCAGTGGCATCTTTAGCAAGCTCACAGATGATGCCGGTGAAGATGATGGCGACGTCGACCACAAACGCCGGGGGCGATGGTGGAGGTTTTGCTGGCTGGAGGGCGGAGACGGGCGAAGGGGGCGACGCTGCGTCCCGCGACACTTCCTGAGACCCAGAGAGCGACCCGCTCAGTCAACGATGAAGTGGACAAATGTAACCGGGAAGGCTCCTCTTCTAATCGGATCGCCCTCAATGTGGCCCAGCTGTGGAGAAGGGAGACAGAGGCGAAGTCAGAGGAAGGTAAAAGGCAGATAAAGTAATTAATTATCAAATTTGGTATAATTACAAGGAAGTGACAAATTAAGTCATCTAGAGCACATACACAATACTAAAACACCACTAGGGCTGGGTTAAATAAAATGACTTTCCAAATCGCTATTGAATGATTCAATATAGATTCTTAAAATCATAAGATGTTTTCCTCACTGAATATGTACATTTGCACTAAATATGTTGTGTAGACTGTTGGCTGTAATAAATATATATATAGTGTGTACAATGTCTTCATATTGGACAAGTAATTACAACATACACTACGTATAGGAAAAGGTTCAGTTTAGTTAATCCTAAAGTAATGTATCTGACAGTTGTTTATGTGTCATAAAATCTGAAAACTGATTTTTTTATTTGCAATGTAGTTTGTTCTTTTAATCTGATGTAAATGAATCCTCAGCAATCCCAAAAAAACGAATCAATCCGGGACACAAGTGCAAACATCCAGCCCTGCTAAACACCAACTAACGCACCCACACAGAGTGGACTATGAGAGGCTAAAACACAACAAACATCTAAACAATACTGAAAATGATATTCCGACATTATATTACCTTGGGCGATAAAGAAGACAGTACTTATTATGTCCATTTAAGTCATTTTAAAGGTCTTCTATACCTGAAAATAAAAAAGCTAGGACATGTTTCTTCCCCAACAATGTTTAGAGAAGGCTAAAAGTGAAACATGACAAGCCACTGAGGAAATAAACACAGAATAATGAGCAAGATAAAAGTTACATGAGTTAAAACTCATGTTATAAACATCCTCCTGTCATTTATTTTACTTATCTACTTAAATGTTTTACTACTCAGAAAATATAAATGAAACTTGGTAGCTTGAGTCATATAATGAATTCCAGCTAAGAGAACAGTGACTGCTCACTTCATCCCCTCTGTGCTGCCTCATCACTGTGCTTTCATTCGGATATTTCAGACACACAAAAGAGTGATAATGCTGCTGAATGCAGGACAGAGAGGAAGCATGGCCGGGACCTCGGGGGACTTCAGGGCCCATGCAGGGACAGAGAGACAGAAAGAAACAGAGAGAGAAACTAAATACGGTCATATCTGCAGATGCAGCTCAGAGGAAAACATGTTGCAGCTGGTTGATGTTCACACAAGGGGCTCCACAGAGGAAGCAACAGCAGGAGGGAGAATATCAGCCAGAGTGAGGTCATGGGCTTTTGGTTTTAGCCGCCATGGTTACCGAGCGCACTGACATCCGAATGGTGAAAATGGGACCAGAGTGGGACATGAGTTGGACTGTGAGCGCTTGGTGCTTTACTCCGAGAACATCTTATGTTATAAGTATCAAAAATGCAACAAAAAAAAAAAACACCATGCACACAGAAACAGTGAATTTGCAGAGAGAGAGAGAGACAGAGAGAGATACTGACCCACCACTCCTGGTCCTCCTCACCGTCCACCACGATCACCTCGCCCTCGGAGAAGGTCAGCTCGTCTGGGTTGTCAGCTACACAGTTGTAGATGGCTTTCACTCGCTTCGGCCGCTGCTTCTGAGAGACAAAACAAAGCACAGGCAACTAAATGAAAACCAAGAAAACGTTGCCATAACCCTGGGAGTCTCCACTGACTGGCAAACGGAACGAAATGTCACTGTTAAATTTGTAAATGAAAACTCCTCTTCTACCTCAAAATCCCTTAAAGAGAGCTGAGCAGCTTCTCGACAGAAACTGAGAAAGAAGCTCTTTGTCAGTTAGAGGACAGGAAGTACATCTGCTGCACAAGTCGACACTGGAAACTCTGAGACAATAGGTCGACGACCTGCAGCGCGACGCTAACAACGGAATATACCATGACTTGGAAAATCAGCAGCCAGTATGAATAAATAAGCACTTTACAGTCATCGATATCTGGATGATAACGAGAGGAAGAATGAGTGACTCACTGGGTAGGCCTTCCTCGGCATGGGGGCTGGAGGCAGACCTGTGGAGTTGTGGGGGTATCCTGGCACTTCCTTAGCTGGAACAGGGACAGGAAATTATATCACAACGACAACAAAACGTTCCACGTTTCCATGGAAGAAACAGGACCTGACAGATAGCAAAACGACTTGAATGCAACTCTTTGTTCACAGGACAGACGCAGACTTAATAGAAGTGATATTGTGTGTCTGTTATCTGTCCCCTCACCTGGTCTCTCGATAGATTGCGTTCGATTTAGAGGTCCTCTGTTGAAGCTCTTATCGTTGCTGTAAAACAAGAAAATAAATGTGAAAAAGGTGCTCGTATCAACAAAATAATAGTCCTATAAAGACAAGAATCGAACGGTCCTGCTCTCTAAGACTATCAACAGCTCTGTTACAGATTTATTACAGCAATGTCAGCTCAGTGGGAGATAGAAAGACAAAAGGGCGACTGTGGAGGAAAGTTATTGCTCGTCTGGCACGATGCGGCGCTTAGCCTGGAAGCTAATGAAGCGGCAAAGCAGAAGCCACGTAGGCTCATTCGTCTTAGGAAGCAAACACATTACAAGACAAGCATTTATAACAGAAAGATACACAACCCCGGGGTAATACAGCACGCTCCTGCGTATGTGTAGTGGATTATATGAATCTATCGTTTTCCTGTGCAGCCAATGAAGCTGCAGAAACCTCACTGAACGCCGAATGCAGGCTTCAACACTTTATACATGTTTACATTGTATTTAAAGTGGCAGACATGTTTTTGTTCTTACCCTGCAGGAGATTTCGGCGGCACTGCTCTGGACCCCAGCGGCCCCTGACCCGACTTGGACTGTATGCTCATGGTCTCCATCTTCGCCACGGGAGCTCCCAGACCTGAGACGCACAGTAACGCGCCTTTCATTGCCTTTTGTCTCACGTGTTTGCAAACTGAACAAACCACCGGACCTCACCCGTTAAACAATAAATGCACTTTCAGAGGACATCACACAGGCTTTCAGGGATGCATGTGTTTTTGATGCTCAGTTATTAATACCTTTATCACAATAAGACGAGACAGACAAACTGATAAATATACAGTGAACTTATCATTTAAGAAAACAATCATCAGTTGTAGCCCTGGTCTTGAAGCGGCGAGTCCTATAAATATACATTTATAGTGATTTATTGATTTCAAAATGATGTTAAAAACATGTCAATCAAACTCAATTGTAAAATGAATGTTAACGTCACAGAGACTTTGGTTAGTTTTGCTGATCGTGTCCACATAGAATCAAAAAAGGATTGTAAATGACATGGCAGCGTGCTGCTCCTCTTATGTGCAAGGAACTGCTTCCAACATTTTTAACAGCGTGAATTTATTATTATTTTTGCAGATGCAATCAATAAGGCTTAATAACTTTGAATCTGAAACACTATACGATACCAGTGTGTCGTCACTTTAGCAGTTCAAAAAGGAGGAATGGGGTCCATACCTCCAGTTGAAGTGAGTCTCATGGGGGGGACAGGCGGGTGCATGTTGGGGGGGTCGGAGGACGACCTCTGTCGGCCGACCAGGTCTAAAGAACCGGGCTTCCAGCTGCTGGACGGTGAAGACTGACCGATCCCCCCCAGGCCGGATAACTGGCCTGAGAAAGAGAGACGGGGAAAGAGAAGGGTTATTAAGATGAAGAAAGAGAGACAGGGCACTTTGCCAGAACGAGCATCCACTTTATAAGTCGAGCCATTTCCATTTGAGTGTAATTGAGAGTGACACTAAATGGGGGGAGGGAATGTGCAGAATGCCGGGGCTGGGGTGGGGGGGCAACACAGCTGGTTGTTTCTCCTCCGCTCTGTTGGCAGAACTCCAGTCCGCCACTGATGTTATCACAGACTGACTGCGTTTGGCCTGTAAAGCTTTAACAATGTTTTTTTTTTTTTTTTCAGCACATACACAGACGCTCATCAGCAGCGTTGTTAGACTTTTCTTTTTTCATTAACATCACACACGATCGTCTTTGAGCACCTTTTTTTCATGAAGTTGAATTCGGTATCCAAAACACGTATTTTCAACAGTAAAGTAAAGGCTGCCCTTTAGGTTTGAGATCATTGAGACTTCACATAATAAAACAGGACAACAACTTTCTGGCAAAGATGCCCATCCAACTGTCTCCAATGTGACTTCTCCCTGCTCCAGTACCCAGAGACATCTGTGGTGTTGAAACAGGTCAAAAGGTACTAAGAGAGGCCAAAGAATTAACATAAACACCTTGGAAACCAGCGACAGAGGGCCAAATATTACTACGCCCTCACAGATACTGTAGATCTAAATGAGGTTGTTCCTCTAGGGCAGATTCTATAAATATCACAAAGAGGCCAGATTCAGGTCAGAAAGGTGTATGGTGATTAACATCTTTTTCATCCATACAAACTAACATATTCATAAAATGATGATGACATACTCCATTTCTTATACAAATGCTACCACCTACATTTCCCTTCCGTTCCTCTAGTTCTGAGCTTACCCATGTTCCTTGGGGGCAGGGGCGGAGCGGAGGTGGTGGAGGGCTGAGACGCGTTGGTGTTGAGGATGGTGCCATAGGTCTCGTTGTTGACCAGGCTGGGCATGAAGACGCGCTGCTTCTCCTTGGCGAGGCTTGCGGCGTCGCGGCCCGCACAGCCCAGGCCACTCTGCAGGTGGGAGTTACTGCTCGGGGTGTAACAGCTGACCGGACGCTCGTCCCTGCGATGAGGGCTGGGCTGGAGGAGCAGCGACAGGTGAGATTACGTAATGTGAGAATGTAACGGGTCAGACGTGGTTCATCAGATTGAATGTCTTCATTGCATGTGTTTATCTATGAAGATAGAAGAGAAACTGGGCACAAGTCTATCAAGGAAGCATTTACCATCGGGACAGAAAGACTAGGGACCACATCACCTGAGGAACTTTGTCATCTTTACCACCACATTTTTAACTCTTCTTAGACTATTTGGTATTTTAAAAAGAAGAATCAACACTTTGTCTACCAAGATAACTGTAATTTCAATACTCACTACTGAATTATTTAGCAAATTAGTTTAGTCTCTGGAATATTTAGACACTTTCTACATAGTACTACTGCAGAACCAATGCTCAGTTCAAACCACACATAAACAAAACAACTTTTCTGCAAATACTGAACAATCAATGCAAGGTTGTGTTGTTTCAACATCATCTAAACGTCACTGAATCTCCCTTTAATTTCCTTTATTGTTCTCGTTTTCTCGCCCGGCTACATCCCACTTTGTAAACTCTTCCTCCCGCTCACGAATGTTTCTCTCACCTTCTCGTCCAAATCTTCGTCACTTTCATCCAAGTCTTCATGCTGGAGGCACCATTCATACTCAACATGGGCGTGGCCGTTGAATTTCCCTGCCAGCGCTTGGTTCAACTGTACACGCAAACAAATCCACGCACATACAAACACAAATGAGTGACAGCACTTGTTTGATGTGTTAGCAGGCATAAGCCAAGTCTAAACATGGTGAGCTCACCAGCTCCTCGCACTGTAGGTGTTTGAGCCTCCGGGCGATATCCAGCGGTGTCTCCCCGGCCTCATTAGCTGGAAGAGAAAACAACACAAACATATAATCACTGTTGCAGCCACATGAGCACAAACATGCAGCCCATTTTAAATCTTTCCTTTTCACTGTGACATGAGAAATGTGTAATTAGGCCGTTTCCCACACTGAACAAGTCTCTGGTTTCTCTCTGTCCTCCTTCTCTCTGCATCTATTATCTGGCTGTTTTGTTGATGTCACAGCGGAGCAGAAACATTAGTGTTGTGAGAAAGAGTTGCCATGGTCTGTTGGCAAAGCCCGCACCACTGGGAACTAAACCTGAAACACTTGGAATAAGGTGTGTGTGTGTGTGTGTGTGTGTGTGTGTGTGTGTGTGTGTGTGAGTGAGAGAGACCGAGACAGGGTGAGAGGCAGCGAGAGAAAAAACATCACAGTGGTACAAGAAGTATGCAGATAATTTACTAAGTAGTGCTTAGTATGTAAAAGCAATACTACAACAAGCAAATCTAACTTAGCAAAATGTGGGTCAGTAATAGCCAAATGTACGTAAAGTAAACAAACTTAGACATGTGTAGTCTTATTATTTCAACCTTTCTTTAGTTAACAAATTAGCGTATATGAGTGAGTTTTTGAAATTTGTTAAATATTCCAGCTAGATCTTTTTCACTTGTTGTAACAAATTGAACCCAATTTAAATTACAGATTAAAATGAATTGATAAAAGGGACAATGTTTTCACTGAACAATGAATCTCGTTTTAAAAGCCGCATTTGTTTTGTATGAAAAATAATATGCAAAATATATAAAGTAGGTAATACACTGTATATATGGTCAACATGTCTGACTTGCCACTCGATCAAAACGCTGTTTAATCACAACGTAAACTAAACTATAAAAAAAACAGCATACAAATGAGAAAACGTATGTTAATCTAATGACGTTGACTTAAGCTAACTATGCTAAACGACCAATTAGCTATAGCTAGCTACTGTCGTTAGCTGTTAACTGTTAACTTTATCGCATGTTTTCCTCTCACTCCTAACTAACAGTTATGTCACATGAATAATACTAACTAATTGAAACACATTTTATAAATAAATTAAACAAAGTTTTTATTTATTTATTTGCTGTTTAAGTTTTTATTAGCTAAAACATGGCACATTCTAATCGTGCAACCAGATTTACTAGCTAAATTGCTTGTTGGAAATTAGCTAGAAGCTAATAAAAATGAATTGACTTCAGGAAGGACTTTATGCATTACATTGTGATCGATTATGGAATAGAAAGTGCAACTGAATCATCCAGATGTGACAAGAGGAAGGAGAGAAAAGGAGAAGGGAAGACATGGACAGTGAACGCACCACAGCAGCCCTGTTCGCTGCTGGTGCGTTTGCTTACCGATCTCTATGGAGGCCTTGCCCCGCAGCAGCAGTTTCAGACACTCACTGTTGTCGGTCAGGCAGCAGTAGTGCAACGCTGTGCTGCCTTTGACCGTCTGCTTATCCAAATTCAAACTGCAGAGCGACACAGACAGAGGAAAACTGTAAATCCCAACACCGGAGTCATAAAATGAAGCCTTGGTTTCTCCTGTTCAGCCCCAACACTGCTCTGAACTAATACTGAAATAATACTAATACTATCTTCCAACCAAAGAAAAAATTGGCTAAATGTAATATTTAAACACAATTGTTTTTGTGTTTTAAAATAGCAGAAAACTGAAAACACAGCTCTTTACCAGTGCAACAATAGTGACATATGGAAAGAAAAAAAAGATAAATACATAATTAAGCAAATGTCTTCAATCCTAAGAGAAAATAAAGAAGAAAGTGGATGTGGATACCTTCCATCAGTAAGCAAAATAGTCTTATAAAATATTTGAGGTTTTTGTCAAATTCAAACAAGTGGTTTCTTTACATGGTGGTGTATTCAATGTTTGCTGCACAGTCAGATGGACAGTGAAAACCCATTCCAGCATATTGCATTGAAGTATAATGTACTGTGGTCCTCTGTTGTTTACCTGTTCTGAGTGAGGAAGTCGACGATGTGAAGAGACGTTCTATCCACCAGTCTGACTGCGAGATGAAGCGCCGTCTCCCCTTGTTCCTGTAATAGAAAGAATAATGCATAATGTTTTCATAACACCCCTGGGAGCACAAGGTGTTTGTGGAGAAGTATAGAAGAAAGATGCAACTGATTACCATGAGTAAGAAGTCAAACTCCTGGTGAAAAAAGCTACTTGGGTACATTTTCAAAGACACCACTGAAGGACAGACTCAGTTTCAAACATCACACAGGTTGAATATTTTGTGTACTGACGTGTCCGTTGGCCAGTGGTATGGGCTCCATGAGGTCGACCCCCTCGGCGTAGACCTGGATGAGGGAGAAGATGTCCCGGGCCTTCACTGCGTCACACAGCGTGTGGAGCCGCGACGTGGCATCAGGACACTTCTTCCTGGCAAAACGTTTCTCGGTGTATTTGGCTGTGATGAAGTCTTTCCTCGCCTGCCTGGTGGAGGATGTGAAGAGGCAGCTGCTCAGTTTACAGCTGAATCATTTATGGTCTTAATGTGAACGGGTGAGGTTAATTTAAATGGGCAATAAAACTGGGGATGCACCAATCAAAAGCCACTGGAAAATAAACACACTAAATTAGATCTTTCAGATCAACTCATTACCATTTCAGTCCTTGATCGAGTTACATAATTAGGTTTGAATTGCAAGGAAAATAAGTCACATATAAGTCATAAAAAATAAAATATAAAACTTTTTTATTAAATAATGTGTTGCACACCTGAAATCTATTACTTACGTGAATACTGACTGTTAACTCCAGCTAGACCATTTCACAATGTGAGAAAAACATTAATTGTTTCATGACAACATTAACTGCTGAACGGTGTATATGCTACTTTTAAAGCTCCCTATAAAATGTACTTTTTGTTTGAGAAAATAAAATGAATAGCATGTATCCAGCAGGTGCACAGAAGCGAATACAACCACTGCAAAATGTTCCTGCATGTTTTGTCTGCGACTCATCCGTGATTTTTAACATTTTGTTGTTGACAGATGTGACACGGAGCATGAATTTGATTTGAACATTGGTGCACAAAATATTAGTGGTACAATCATGTGATCGATCTGCAGAGTGGTGAAAATATCAGAACTAAAATATTATGTGTGAAAATATGATGGTAGGTGAGTAAGCCTTCAAGCACACACTAACTATACATGATAATTGTGTTTTAACCCTGAACACATGCTGGTAGGCCTTTCCCTGCACACATGTGATATTATCATTACTAGGAAGTTGGGTGAAGTGTCGATGAGGTCGGTGATTTGCTGGTTAAGAAGTGCCAGTATGTCACAGTGATGGTTTTACCAGTTGTTGTCTGGCTGTGGCAGAGTGTAATGCAATACAAGTGACAAGAGAGGGAGGGACAGTGGAGGGGGAGAGATGGAGTGTGGGGGAGAGAAGTTGGAGGGGTGACTTACATGTCACTGGCCGGGTTGGGTTTCACATTTTCGGCACTTAAACAAGCCTCCATGATTTCATTAAAGCCTGCATTCCCCACATTCTTGGCCAGCTGTGGAGCACACGCACACACATTAAAACTAGTTATATTAGCCATTTTCTGCACCACTTGCATTAATCACAGTGTCATCATGTCTGCCATTTCAACTCACACCTCCATCACGGTGCGGTGCAGATCCTAAACTGTGTGTGTGGAGCCTTATGAACTGCACAACGCCCGTCTGATTGTGGCTAACACGACTGGCGTCTTAACAGCGAGGAAAGCAATCACGACTGGAAGCATTTAATCCTGACTGTCCCACAGGCTGTAAATCTCTACACCAAACAGTGATTAGAAAAGCCCCGAAAACATCTCAGCTATTCCAAGTGTGGAGACTTCCAGAGGTCTTGGAGGAGAGAAAAGAGGACAACAACTCCTGGGATGATGCTCTTCTCTATTTACTGTCCCCTCATGTCCTGTTTTCTCTTTCCTCCTTCCTCCTCATTCTTCTTTGCTCTGTCTACTCCCACCCGTCCACTCCTCCAGTTTCTATCCTGTCTAAAATCTCTCCGGAGAGATTTGTGAGGAAAATCGATACAATGGGGAGGCTCAAATTGTGACAAACAACAGACGCAGGCGGTGATTTACCAAGAGCTCAGAGGTGCTGAGTACGTCCAGGGTGAGGGACTGGATCCTGGAGTAGTGGACTCCCAGCTCCCTGTGGATCCCCGAGCATTCAATACAGGTGAGGATGCCCAGGTTGGTGGACAGCCACGTCGGGTCTGAGAAAGAAAAGCAAAACGGTCGGGAAAATGGAGAGAAGAGGAGGTAAACGACACACAGGGGGAAAAGATGGAGAAATGAATACGAGTGAAACGCTGTCCTTGGGCGAAAACCACTAAAGCAAAAGTAATTTCCGCAGCACGTGAGCCAACTTTGATGTGTCCTTGTGGAAAGCTTTAATAATAACAGCTGCCTGAAGGGCTTTTTACTATCTCACAGCTCACAATGTCAGAGGAAAGTGACCAAGCTGAACTGTAGCTAAACCTGGCCTAGATACTGTATGTGTGCGTCATGTACAGTTTTTTAAAGCATATAAACGTCTGCAGGGGGGAATTTCATTGGGTTTGAGAAAAACATTTTTGGGGGTTACTTGGGAAACTGATTTCAAAGTTGTGACTCAAATATCTTCACAAATGCAGAGGATCCAGTGTGCAAGAGTTTCTGCCTTTTCTGAGCCAAGGACTTACCAGACAAGACCGTATGCCAGTGGTTCTGCATGCTTTAGCTCATAATTATGCATATACATCACTGCTTACCCTTTCCAAAAGCATACCACACATTTTTTAGAGGATTTCCTGCCTTCCAGGCAGCAGATTCTTGAAACATGCTTAAAATTGCAGTGTACATATTGTCGGCTGTATTTGTTGACGGAATGAAGGATTTCCCGCAAGACTTCCTGAAAGTATATCCTGGGATATCTGGCCATAAATAAAATGTGAATTTAATCACAGAACTGTGGATGATAAGATCTTCACTGATCCAGTCCCCATGTCGTGAGATTTAAATAATTAATGACGTTACCGCTGCTGTGACTGTGTGTGTAAAATGCGCACAGCAACCCTCTCAATATGGAAACGCACATTTCGTTCCAGATGCTGTGTGATGGCTACAAGTATCTAACTTATTTAAAAGGTAATAATAATAATAATAATAATAATTTTGGAGACAACTGTGTGCCTTCACCAACTAAAGCCACACAAACTGTGGCAGCAGTATTATCCTAATTATTGCATTATGTGGTCAGAATATAGCTACAGCAGTTCCACAAGAATGTTAATGAAGTTTGGATGAAGACATCGTCTTTAGTGTGTGAACTCACATATGCTAAAAATCTTGGGTTCCCGCAGGTATTTCTCCCAGGAAATGATTCTGAGCAGGATAATTTTTAAAAGTATGTTTTGTGGTGTTTTCAAGAATGATCTGGCTTTTTAAAAGTGTGAATAAAATGATTACTTAATGTCAGTGAGAGTTGATTGAACTGGAATGAAAACTAAATGATCATTTGTGAGATCTTTGCCACTCACTGGGCGCTCCGCAGTCACAGCACACGTCATTTCCCGTCATTCTCTTGACCTCGCCCAGGATGGCCTTGGTCAGCTCCTGCACGATGTTGTTCTCGCCGACATGCTGGTCCCCTTTAAAGGCCTGATTCAACGCCTCCTCCTTACTGTTCTGCAGCACCGAGATCCAGCTGGAGGAGGGAGGAGAAGAGAGTAGACAGGAGATGTGAGTCAGGGGAATAATGGCAAAGGAAAAGGAGAAGGGGAGGGAGGAGGAGGAGTTTAAAGAAGGCGGAGAGGTGAAGATGGGAACAGTCGAGGTACAAAGATACATGAAGACAAAATGGAGGGAGTTAAAAAGGGAGAGAAGACTGGAGTGAAAGGCGGGAAGTGAGAGGTGAAGACAAGGCCAAACGTCTGACTGGGTGTGGGGTAGGAAGTGTGTGGAAAGTGGCCGAGGTGGTAAACAGGATGTTCTTAAGCACAAGACTGAACACGCACGCACGCACACACAAAAAGGGAAGGAAGGAACAGGCACTTACATCTGACAGTCCTGGTCGTCCTCGGCCTGAAAGTGATACGTTCTGTCGTCTGAAAGAAAAATGTAATGAGTGACAAGACAGAAGAGAGAAGTGGGAGAGGGAAGAGAGGAGCTCATGGATCAAAGAGCAGTGGAGCTCTGAACGAGTCCCTGCAGAGGGCATTAACCTTTGAACAGAAAACAACAAAGAAACTCTTTTGGTTCTTATTCCTTTCCTAAGATGTGAATCACTCGCTAATAACCAGGGAGGAGACTGAGAACTATTTTTACACCACTGTCTCCAAAGAAGCTTAAACTATGTCGTGTCTCCCGTGGCTGAAGCGTCTCCAGCTCAATGCCGGCATCGCTCATGTGTGTAAAAACTCAAACTAAAAGTTTGCAGAGTGAAAAGCTCCAAAAGTGCTTAAATTCAATTATATTACCAAAAGATGTGATTTCTTTGACATAAATTGACTATTTATGAAGAACAAACAATTATTTTCATTATCAACTGATTTCAAATCAATGTCAATAGTGAAAAATGTCCATCACTAAACCCAAGAGACTGAAAAATGAAAATAATTCAGCTGTACAGTGTTTTTGTTTGCTGTTATTTCATTCTATCCACACTGCTGCATTACAGATCTTGGTCTGCGGCTGCTTTAAAATGAGGCATTTGAGTGCAACATACACAGATTGGAAAAAGGAGGGGAAAAAAGGTCAAAGAAGTGGCTAACAGTAAGCACAGAGGAAAAGTTAAGGAAGGCGACATATAAAATGAGAAGGAAGGCAAAGAGAGAGGGCTGAACTCACGGGATATGAGGTCAAAGCTTCTCTTCTCGTCCGGATTGTGTTTCACCTGGCAGGTGAGCAGGTTGAGTTTAGCCGGCGGCCGGTTAGCCTAACAGAGAGAGAGATGAAGAACAGAGAAGGGGGAGGGAGAGAGGGAGGGTAACAACAACAACATAAATAAGGGAGAGTGTTGTTGTGTTTAACCATATCTGACTGCTGCTGGAGCCAAACAAAACATCTGAAAAGCTGCTACGTGTGAGACGAACTGTGCTGGTGAGAGGAGTTGACAAAAAATTTGATATGGGAATAAATGGA
Source organism: Nannoperca obscura (assembly GCA_036024295.1). Lineage (NCBI taxonomy): Eukaryota > Metazoa > Chordata > Actinopteri > Centrarchiformes > Percichthyidae > Nannoperca > Nannoperca obscura. The sequence goes on from JAVQJL010050269.1 coordinate 27,328, forward strand.
GTTCAAGTTCAAGAGACTCAAGCTGAGGTAGCAAATGTGAGGCGAATATTAACTTGTGAAGTGGGCCTGTGCTCTCTGCTGCCTTCTGTTAATATATTCGTGGTTATTAGGGGAAGATAATGAATGACTGGGGAGAAGCCAGGACGCTGAAACTGCAATGTGTGTGACAACTGCTCATGTGTGAGTCTCTAATTACGCATTTGTTTTAAATCAGAACAAACACATCGATCCGGTCAGCGTTTACTTACTGTGCCGTGTGAAATGTTGAGGTATCCGTTCTTCGCTGTGCACTTTCTCTTCTGCCACACTTTCCTCAACCTGTGACACACAGAAGACAGTGATAAGTGCGACACGTACACGGTGGCAACCATAGACCCCTATGATCAAATATTGAATATGTTACAATACAGAACACATGCATTAATTATGACACACGCTGAGCAGTGTAATTATATATATATATATATATATATCATACAAAAAGCTGCATCACTAGAGCTGAAAAAAATAAATAAGTTGATAAATACAAAATTTACATTTTAAATTTGAAAAATGTATTAAATATTTAGGTTTTCCAAAGATAAAACCCCAAATATTATCTGGTTAAAAATCTTTAGGATTTGGACGGTTTCCAGACGTCACCATGGGCATTTGGGAAATTATGATGAGCATTTGTTGCTATTTAGTGACATATTAGACTAAACAAATAGCATTTTTAATTAAAAAGTAGTCCGCAGGTAAATCTGGAATGAATGGATTCACTTTCTAGTATGCACAGTCTTATTTTAATGTATGTATAACACATGTTAAAGTGAGAACAAAAGAAAAACACCTACAGTACTACAATTGATTTGGTAAGTTATTTTAAAAACGTACCCGTCACTTTTCTTGTAAAGATACCCGCTGCGCTCCGTGCCATGCTCCTTGTTACCCTGCGGCTGGTGCAAGCTGTAGGTGGTGCTCTGCCGCACCTGTGAATCCTGGGACAACAAGCACAAACAAACAAAGATAACAAATCCGTGCCTTTATATGAATAAGAAACTAAATCTTAAAAAAGCAGGTGCCACACACACACACACACACACGCACACGCACACGCACACGCACACGCACACGCACACCCACACGCACACGCACACGCACACGCACACGCACACGCACACGCACACGCACACGCACAC
>JAVQJL010050270.1:0-17971 GCA_036024295.1 Nannoperca obscura
ATGTGACAATATCTGGTCCTAGACGTAGCGCCCCCTGCTGGAAACGAGAAGTAAGCTTTGTGAGACAATCGTGTCAGCTTTGCCAGCCTTCTCCGACGCTTCCGGCGGCGGCTGCCGCGGGCCCGGACCGCCGCCCGCCTCGACCGCTGCACTCCCCGACCTGCCCACGTTGGCGAGGGCCCTTCAACGCTGCTTGCAGCTTTAATTATAGTTTAGATTTCTTTATAGGCTGCATTTCTACCCATTATATTTTACATATAGACCTATTCTTCTAATCTCAACCTAAATATATTTTGGTCCCATTTCTGTTTGTTAATTGTGTTATATTACATTTTCAGGGAAGTTTACATTCTCACAAGTTTATTTTTCAGCTGTGAAATGTGTTTGCTCATTACATGCTAGGTAACCACTCTAATACCAACATTTAAAAGATTGATATCAGGGTGTATTTAGGAGTTTGTTGTTTGCAGAGGTGGTTTATGCTGCGTTCATGTCATATGAAAGTTTCTGACTTTTTGTTCCAGGGTTTTTCTACCAAGAAGTTTGTTCAGACAGGTCCTGAAGCATTTCATCTTGTTTGGCTACTATATGGCTGTATGACTAAACAATGGCCTACTTCATTTAAAACATGGCCTTTGCTATGCAGTGTCCAAGCGAGGCAGCCCACCTCTACACGCATGTTAACCTCCAAAAGGTATAACATGTGGGAATGTTGTAGAGATGGATGATGAACCAATCAAATAACCGACATGGTTACAGTAGTAGTAGATTTACACTTTTCTTTCCCCTAACATGAGCAGCTTTGTCATTCATTGTAAAAAACACTGATAATCATTGTTACCATGGGAATCATCTTTCCCACCACTGCCTTCAATCCCACAAAGTTAAAACAGCATTTGGTTTCCTGGCATAATAAATAATAATGAGAATGACAAATAAGCTATGAATGCAGTCAGTGTCTGACGAATGATCACGTGAAGATTATTCCAGGAAACCAGTTTGAGGTGTCAGAGAGCAAAGTGGGAAAGTATTCAGCATTTTCAAACACCCTGAGGTCAAAGGTCACAAACGAAGCTTTGAGCATGAAGCAAAAATGGAGCTGAAGCAGAAGCCCCGTCACAACGCACCGTGTTGTGACGGGGCTTCGTGTTGAGAGCGACAGGTGAGGACACTGCACGACTCAACCACAGCCACGAACACCACAGCATGCACTGAAACACCACCTGCATCAGCTCCACACTAACCACACGGCATGTACCGATTGGACGGTGGAGGTGGACAAATTTGATCACACCAATCAGTGATGTGGCCACATACTAAAACTAGGAGTCACTCGTCATGCACTACACACTACAGAACACACCACCAGCTGTTGGATCCAGATCTACAGTCCACTGTCAGGAGAGCTGAGTCCAGTACGGTGATGAAGATGAAGACGATGTCATGAAATGTTAAATGGAAGCAGTTCTGTGGTGATGGGAAGACTCCCACTGTGTGAGATGGAAAACGATTAATTTATTGAAACTAAAGCTGGAATGGTGAGCGGTATGTCTGTGGTGGTTATGTGCGGTGCATGTAGGCCTCATTACGCTTTGTTTTTAATCTTAATTTATTGGTGTTTATTTTGAGTAAACAGCTTATCTCCATTAGGGACAGCATTGTCTGAGCTGTACTTGTCACAAGAAGTGAGCAGCAGAGTACACATTTGAATAAAACCTAGCACACGTAATTATGGACTATAGCAGCACAATTCTTCCGATTTTTTTTCCCCCACAGTAAACTGCACCTCTGTGCTCCAGGGCTCACTCCCTGTCTACGCCATTTGATTATGTGCTAAAATAATGTAATAAATGTAATAAACTTACATTTACGGGCTAATTTCCTCATAGGTATTTTACCTTACTTTAATCGAATCCATTGATTTGCTACGTTCTGCTCCTTCTAAAAGAATCCAGGTCATTTATGGTGAAAATGGGTACAAACCAAAAACACAGCCTGATGTGGATGATGTAGATGTGGATGGATGCTGAAGCTTGAGGGCTCACTTGAGGGTGCTCAGTACCTTCTGGGTCGTATGAAGGCAGGGCAAACTATGCAGCCATAATGTGTGAATAAATAATCAGCAGCAGGAGAATAAGAGCCAATTAGGATGTCTGTTGGTATTTTTGGTTTCTATGACACTACCTGACCAGAAGCCCTTAAACAAATGTGTGTGTTAACATGGAAATACTGGACCCAGACAATTTTCTGAAGTGGACTTGTGTATGATCTGCATCAGACTGGGTGAGGGAGGAGATTGTGGCTCCTCTGCAGTGTGGTCTGGGCCGGGAGGATCGGGCTGGGTGTACCTAGCAGTGCGGCGGCCTGGCTGCGTCCTCCAAAGCTGCGGCTGAAGGAGCTGTGCCTACTTGCGTAGGAAGCTGGCCGGCTGGGCAGCCAGGGCAGGAGGAAGGCTGGGAGGTCGCAGGGTCGCCGCTCCTCCAGCACAAAGGCCACCTCGAACCACTTCCTCTGGAACAGGGCAAAGTCTTCCAGGGCTGCAGTTGACCAGCCTCCAGCCGCTGTGGGGGGGGGCTGGGAGGTTGGGCCTGCAGAAGGCAGAACAGGCAAGAAGATCATCACAACACTCTCTGGAAACCTCTACGTATTTCTCTACCTGACATTTATTACAGATATATAGATATTTACAAGCCAGTAAGGACACACTGTGCATTTTTAATCCATTCACCATCCTTCTCTCCTGCTATCCTGTAGAAGTAGAATCCGTAGACGAAGGTGCGCATGGCATCTCCAGATGCGTGTGCCACCAAACCTTCATCCAGCATTTTCTACACAAACAGACAGAAACAGCGAACAGCTGAGGAGATATGTAAGAGTCCTGTACACAACACACATGTGTACAGGGGCCTGTGCTTTTGTAAACAAACATTCAGCGTTGCTCACAGCAAGTTGTGCTTTTGTGGGGGATATGAGCTGGGCTATTTCTTGGTCAGAAGTAGTGACTTCCTGGAGTCTCTGCTGGTTGCCTGACAACCTCACAGTGACAATAGGACTCCAGGACAGGATAATAATTTGACCGTTTGTCTTTGTTTTCTGTTCCAAATACGTTTGGCTAACCTGGAGGATCCAGATTTTTAAGAGCAAAATTCAAGCACTTTTCCACCCCTTTCCAAGTACCTAAACCACAAATATCCAGATAATAAATATCATTTATCATCACATCTAAATGGTTACAAAATTAAAATTGCCAGGAGACAACAAACAACTGTGACGACGGGGTCATTTCATTTCAAATACGAAATGACGTTTGGTTCACATTTTGTGTAAATGAAACAAGATTATGTTGAAAGTCAAGCATTCAAAGAGTCTATTCAAATTCAAGCATATTTCTTTAAAGATGGATCAAATTCAAAACTTTCAAGAAGTTGTATGAACTCTGTATTATATAATAACCTAAGACCCACGCTGTAATAAACATGAATAATCCTTTAACTTTAAACGTTGCATCACATGACATTTTTCATCAGGTTAGTTGGGACATAGAGCTTTTACCTGCATGACATCCACAGCCATACCCTGTGTGGCCACGCCCTCCACGTTGTTGACCAGCCAATGAACGACCTCGGCACTAATAAAACAGTTGAGCGGTAGGCCCTTCTGCTCCGGGAGCAGCTGCACGCCTGTCCTGTAACACCAGAGAGCACAGACACAGTGCTATCTGAGCAAACTAAGCCCAAGCTCAACCAAAAGTACATATTAAATACGTTACTCAAAAGGGTTTTAATAAATATAACATAACTACATACTGGTTACAGTAACCACATGAAAAAGAAAAATTCTGATGTAACTGGTTTTCTTTACAGGTGTAGAATTAGTAAAAGCGAGAATTTCTGCGAGGATGTGTCGATGTTCTCGGACTGTCTCTGCAAAACACAGCTGATACACCAACATATCAAGAGCCCAAAACACACACAACATCAAATCTTACGTGGGATGTTTGATGGCCTCCAGGATCTCCAAGAGTGTTGAGGAAGAGGACAGGGAAACGACTCCTGCTGCAGACTGCCCACTGTCAACAGATCACTGATCAGTGCTAAACCAAGGGTCACTGGCAGATTATCATCAAATGTCTTAGCTATCCTCACCGGGGTCTCAACTCATAATTTATACTAGGACAAAACTAGTTTGCAGTTTCAGTAAAACATTTAATGTCATTAAATAAAAAATCCTCAGATACTGTTTACCTATGCTGTGTGTCCATGTTTAAAGTATTAAACTATTGTGATGTTTTGTGACATCGGTCAGTATAACGTGAAAGGTCACCTGGTGTCTGCGGTGCTGCTGCTGGCTGCAGCCTCCCCTGCAGGCTGCGCTGCTGCTCCAGCTGTCACTACTGGCTGCACTCCTTTATCTGCAGCTTCACTTGCTTCAGCAGGCAACTGCACAGTCAGAAGGACTTCACTAAATGAGCTGATTCAGTCACTGTGTTTTAAGGACAAACAGCATGTTTTCTCACTTATGGTTTTATTCGTCCTGGATGAGATATCTAACTTTGAGATTTCTGCTGCCACACCCCCAGTGAAACGAACAGTGGACTGCGGATGTGCCCTGAGATAACTTTGTTACGATATGGCACATTACAAATAAAATTGAATTGAACAAATCAACACTAGGGACGGGCAATATCATACTGATCATTTCTTAAATGGGTATGTTTTTTTCAAACTAATGGGCATTTATGGGCCTCATTCTAACTCTCAGGATGTGTTGTTTTTCAGTGTTTGAGGAGGTTACTCGTGTTGCTGTCATGTGGCACTTTGTTGTCAACATTTAGTGGTTTTATCTCCAAGTGAAAGTAGTACCACAGCACGCTACATTTCCTTTCTGATGCAGCCGCGAGCTCAGTTCTCAGGTCTCACACAGGTGTCCATGGTCAGGTAAAGTAGAGGCAGAAACCACGAAGACACAAATCTCAAAACCTGGACACATAAAAACTAAAAGATCTCAACAGATAGATTCCACTGGAGGGAAGTGAGAAAACATGTTTTTTCAGAACTTTTACCAGCCCACTCCTGGTGTCATGCATGGGAACAGGAGTGGGCCTCAGTGGGTTATCTGAGTTGTGATACAGTACATGTTAGTTACACCAGGATCACACTTCATGTATTACTCTCTACAATTGTACTTTTTAGGATTTAGGCCGCTCACTGTCAGAAGTGTTTGGTGTTAGATTTTGCTGTTTGGACTAGCTGAAGGAGGCCCTAGGCCACACATCTATGATATATTCGTTTAACTGAACGACTTATAATCATATTCAAGATATAATATGGAATCTGTTTTTTCATATCCTAACAACATTCATGTTTCTGATGGTCTCTGCAGGAATGATACCTCTATATCTCTGACAATCTCTAGGTACTCTCAGTATTCTCTATATTACGTTCACTTTTGGACATCCTGACGATGTTTTATTTTTGGGACCAATTTTTATTTCATTTCTATTCACAATATGCAGCACACATAAAATGCATAAAATATGTTGGAAAGGTTCACAGTTTAAATGTGACAGTTGATAGCTCTGCATTGAGACAATATAATCTGCAATATCACAGCTTTTCTTTCCTTTGATAATAGTTTGTGTCCTATAGTATTTTGTATAATATCCATAGAGCATGAGAAGCAGGGTGGTCTGGAAGGTTTAAACACTCTCTTCAACCTTCTCCATTGACCCATTAACCCTACTAACCACTGTAAGGGTGTTTACTCACTTAAAATGCTGTGTGCTCACAGTTTTATTGGAGTGGGCCTTCTATACAGTGGATGTCAGTGTAACAGGCTTTTAAAAGGAGATCAGTGTTTAAAATGAATTACAAAAACTTGTTTTTTGACAGCTCACTGCAAATTTTTCATGATGTTAAAATTGTTCTCAGTGCATTACATTTGTAATTTATGTTGTAAAACCAGAACCATCACTGAACAAGTGGTATATGTAAAGGTTTCTGCTGTGGTGCTGTGGATTACATGTGATCCCAGTGTGAGAGCTGACAGTGTCACTACAGTACTGAAATCTACAAACTCAATACAAGTGAAAACTGGAGTCTGATGAGGCACTGCAAGTCAAACATCATGTGACTTTTGTGTTTCTGCACGCCATGCTCATGCAGTAATGCAGACTGAGTTAGAAGAGCTACAGCACACACCCACACACCCACACACACACCAAAACACACAGCTTCAGCAACGCTTCAGGCACCTCGTTACTGACCTGAAAGTGATAGATGTAGGAGGAGCGAGGGCTACGTATAAAATCCAAAATAAAGGCAGCGTCCTGTCAGCATACAGGAAGAACACAACCCAGGATCAAACACCCAAAGCTCGGCACCAGGAACAGAACAGAGGCATGGAGCAGAGAAACAAGAGAAAAAGCCCCACACCAAAGCACAAGCGAGGAAGAACCTTTAAATCCAAGTGTTCATTGCTGATAAAAATACATTCAGGAGTGTCTGCAAAGCTAAATTCCTGAAGCAAAACTAATGATTCTGACCCATGCACGTAGAACAGGCGCTCACCTTGCGGGGACTGTCTACATATGAGGGAGCTGTGGCAGCACTTGAGGGGTCACTGACAGCTGTTGAGGGCTTTGCCTGCTGCTGCTGCTCGTCCAGCGTCCTGAGAGGATGCAGAAACAACGCAGTTAAAAGTGAGGTTCACGGCTCCAATGTGAGCTAAATGTTAGCCTGCAGTCCTAAGAGACACTCACTTCTGGTTCTGATCCATCTCCAATAAGGCTGATAAAGCTGATGTGCCCTTCTTGCCCTGTGGGGGTGCCATGGGCTCTGTAGGATAAGGTAGGAGAGGACTGGTAACCTGCAGTCCTTTCATTGGTGTGCCCTTCTGCTATGTGAAAGAAACAGAGGGAAGTGTGTGAAATGTTGCCCCATGTTCAGTGGCTAGACAGATATTCATGACTACACCTCCAAATAAAAAATGCCTCATTTAGTGACTGTAACACAAACGTTCTCAATACAGAGTGTTAGTAGATCACTGATTGGCTACTGTATTGCTGTCTGCAAAAGTCATTTCATACCACATCAGGTCACATGAAACGAAACAGGGCTAAAAAGAATGAATATCTAACAATAATATCACATTCTGACTTAGGTAAAAGTCCAGAAGTATTATTAGCAAAACATACTTCAATCAGTATCAAATAAGTTATTTTATTCATCAAAATAACTTCTGTTAGTGTTCTATTATTATATAATAGAGTACTGGGTTATTATTAATGATTCATTTTAATGCTGTAGGTGACCCTGGTGGAGCTAATTTCTGTGATGTTGTTTCCCCGTTAGCTAGTAAAATTCAATGCATCATATGTTATCTGCTCTTCATAGGTGTTTTAAATGGTAATGTGGCAGGTGACAGGTGTCAGATAATGAGCCTCTGCCGTGTCTCTGGTTTTCCCCTTATGTTTCCTGTGACGTCTAAGGACGTCATCCTGCCGTATATCTACGCCGGTTCTTCAACCACTCTTCGCCAGATTGTTGTGCCAGCTACAGTGGTAGTAACCACTTCAGGCCAATCACCAGTGCTCAGATAGCTTTGTTTCCTGTTAGCTAGTAAAAATCAATGCATCATATCTTATCAGCTCTTATCTGTTTCTCATGTATTCTTAATAAGTAATTCCTGTCCTCTCCTCTTCTCCTGCCCATCTGCCTGCCTGCTCGCCAGTCTCGCCATATACTTCCTGCCGTCAACTACTCCATTCAACTATCTAAAATCCCAGCAATAAACCCCTTCTGTTCAGCTACATCTGAGTCCGTGTCCGCTCTACAAATCATGACAGATAAATGTGTTGGATTAAAAGTACAATATTTCCCTTTTAAAAGAGGTGGAGTATAAAATACTTCTCCAGCTACACACAGATCCACAAATGCATGCTGCTTGGGACATCTGGGCTTTGGGGGAATTTTTGTGTGAAAAGAATTTAAACTCCACACACAAATGTAACCTGATCTGTGACTATCAGGCGATCTGTGCAACAGGAAGAAATAAATATAAGATCTGTGAGGTTAAAGTTCAAAATCTGTACAAAAAATTAAGATTAAAATGTATTCAATAAAAAAAATTATCAACTGCAGCACTCATGTTGAGTTCGTAAAATATTCAAATATATGCAGCTTGATAAAGATAAAGCAGTCAGTTCAAACAAGAAAACAACAAGTGTGAAGGTGTTTTCATGAAACGTTTCATGTACAAACATGACGCAAACTAGAAGAGCCTCACTCTGATGATCCTGTCAGAGCGATGGCGACGCCGGATGCGGTTGAGACCCTCCAGGAAGCGGATGAAGCCATCCAGCAGGACCCAGTCCCCGCCGGCACCCATCCCAGCACCTGCTCCCTCCCCATATACATCCCAGTGCCCCTCCCCGTCCGCTACCCGCCGAGCTCCACCGGCTGGCAGCAGCAGGAAGCGAGTCCTCCAGAACTTCAGAGAGTCGATCAAACTATTGAGGCAGAGCATGGTATCTGATCATTTTCCACTGTAGTTTCATTTTTTTTAACATCATTTAAAAACAGACAGACAACAGATTACATATTTGGCATGTGTGTACCTGAAGTCCTCAGAGCCAGCAGAGCAGATGTACTGGTCCAGGTAGTTCCACTTGTACTCCTCCAGTCTCTCATGGCCAAACTCCACCCAGCAGGACACAAACTGAGCATCAGAATGTGGAGGACACAGGCTGTAACTGTACTGGATCTGAGCTGACTCATACGGGTACCTGAAACACACACGGGACAGCAAGGTGGGTTTTGGGGCCATTTTTGCCTATTTATTAGATAGTAATAGGAGAGAGCTGACAGGAAATGAGGGCAGAGGGATGGGGGATGACATACACTGCTCCAAAACATATGACCCAGGAAATAACTGACACTGGTCATGTACATTCAGGAAGATACTTCCTCCAGTAGACTATTCAGCCCTGAGGGTTAAGCAGCTCCAGCTGAGTGACAACAGCAGCAGCTTGCCTGTTAGTGTGTGATGATTTCTGTCTAAACAGTCAAACATCTGAAACTTAACGTCAGCCTTCAAACAGCATCCTTTAAATCCTTTCACCAGCTTTTTTTTATGAACACTTTATTTTTACAGATAAACATGTATTATATTAGACAGCTGACATTGGTCGATTGTGAGTATTGCGTTTTTATACTGGATGGCACATTTAACTTCTCTTGGGATTATTTTCTCCATTTGAGAGGTTTAACATGACAAATACAGGATTAGTGCTATCTGTGTTAGAGGTTGGCAGACGTACTCACTTGGGCAGGTAGCGAGTAACAGTGATTATCTTGTCTTTGAGGCAAACTTTATGGAAGGTCCGGCCCATACTGAGCCAGTAAACTGTTTCCACCTCCTCTGCTCGACGCAGAGACACCAGACCTAAAGACACAAGAGGAAAGAGGACACATACAGTCACCAAGGGCTTGTTGATATTTTCTACCTACATATCTCTTTGAGTTATCACAAATACATATTCAAGTTGTTTGTTATTACACAGTGATTATCCAATATCAAGATGACTTGACTTCAAACAGGTGCATCTCACTGCTGAAATGTATCTTTATAGAGCCGCTAAAGGGCATTGTGGGAAATGACTACCAAATGAGGCAGTTTGAGAATCAGGGATACAACAAGAAATGAAGTCATACATAAAGACGAGATAAAAAACGGCACCTGGAGAGTGTCGAGCTTCCATATCGTGATGTGTTTCAGAGTGAGAAAGGAACGACAGGCGGGACAAAAGGTAGGAAAGTTGAAAGTTGGAGATTGATTGATGAGTCGATGTCATGATATTATCGGTTGGTTCAGGCTACTGTTAGCACTCGTCATACTTACAGGAAGAAAACATGATTGAACTTTGGATATAAGAATATAAATTTTGGGTGTTTTTTTGCATGTTGTGTGATTTAAAAGGGTTAATAAAATATTTTATTTAATCTCGACATTAATCATCAAAATATCTCTGAGAAATAATGTATAATTACATTATGACGTGAGAGTAGTGGACAATCTAAAAATGTCAAGATGTTTAAATAAAGACATACACAAAAGAAATGAAACCTTCATTTACCTCTGGAGTACAGAGGGCTGCTGCCAAGCGGTGTGGCCACAGAAGGCTGTGGTTTCCTGTTATTGGGTTGGACGATAATCTGGTAGCCCTGCATCAACCTCTGACAGATAAACTCCTCAAACACCTGAGACGCACTCATCACTGGGGCTTCATCTTCCCTCCTGAGAAAGAGACAGAAGCATAAAACATGAGCACGTAGCCCGAACCTTTGATTGGCTTCATGTCGGTCAGGAGTTTGTGATGTGCAGATTGCTTAGTTTAACGGAATATGATTATATTTGATTCTGCCTAAATAGAAAGTAGGTAAAAAAAACTATCTCAGTTAGGTTTTTTCTAATGCCAATTTTTGTTTTACTTAACCTGCAATTTTAACAAAACAATATTTTTAGTCACACACAGACGCATATATAACCTATAGAATTGGTTATTGTGCTTTCTGTAATAATACTATAACAAACACAACAGAGATAGAAAACCTCTGTATTATTAATGCACTAACTCGTCTTAAAATCATGCTTAGTATCCTGATACAAACGATACTTGCAACTTTAAAACAAACAGCACAGTGCTTTTCAGATTTTTTTGATGCTCACAGTCGCAAAAAACTCCAGACTGTATACAGCTTAAGATACAAAACCCAGGGCAAAATAACTCCCAAGAGCACTTTCTGCACCACCCACTGCTGCTCCTTATGCTTATTGCATTGTGAACCACAGGCTGAAATTTTGGGGGTATTCTGAGAAAATATGCAGTTCCAATATGAAAAAAGGCACACTCCTGTGTCACCCTCTAGTGTAATGACTGTACACTAGGAGTGTACACTAGGTACATTTCTCTCTTCTCTAATCAAGATTATATTACGGGGCAGAAGGAGAACACTGTTCAGAGTGACTATAGTAAGAAAATCAACCTGAGACTATAAAAGTGAGGGGAATATATACTTTGAAAAGTGAGGGGGAGACGTGCCACCAATCTCCAGTGCAACTACGCCCTCGGGCATGTGAATTTGTGAACGGCTGTTGAGTGTCTTTAGCTGTTACAAGCAGCACAGTGATTGACTATAGACAGTTTCATCTAAAGACACGATGTTGCCCACCTCTCCAAGTCGCTGTGTGGCAGCAGGTCATAGCAGCCTTCAGTGTAGTCGTTCTGCAGTGCCTGGCGGTCAGGGAAGTAATCGGTGGTGAGGGGCAGGCAGGCCGGGGTGGTCAGAGACTTCCAGTCCACCCCCACTGTGCAGCAGAAGCTGGGCACTGTCGGGGGCGCAGACAGCAGCAGGGCTTCAGGAGCACCAACACCATACATACACACACACAAACAAAAAATCCCCACAGCAAAGACAAATGCATGTACCCAGAGTGGAGGTGTACATGTGTGTGGGGGGGCGGGGATGGAGATAGAAAGGAAGGGGAGGCACAGTGGGGTGACAAGAAAAAATAGGAGGGGAGAGGATGAGGACACGAGATGGAAAAGACAGAAGATAAAGACACAAACAAAAATAAAAAAAGAAAGTAGAAGAGAGGGGATGAAAAAACAAGGAAAAAAGTGTTACTTTTACTGGCCTGCTCGCCCCTGCTGGTGATTTCTGAGGGGCCTGTAGCGGAGGAGCAGTGATCAGACATGCAGATTGTGGCCCTGTGACAGTCAGTCTGTGATCGGCATCGCTCACAAGCAAGTGAAAAAGGTGTCCTGAGCTCAGCAAAGGTGTGAACTGTGAAGTGACTGAGTGAATTTTAGCAGAGAAATCACATCATGCAAACATAGAGATGGTGAGCAAACTCTTAATTCAAAATATCGTGGGCAAGAAAGATCTGTTTGACAGAATTTACAGTCAATCAAGAGAAATATACCGCTACTGCCATGCAGGTGAAGTATACACACAAGACTTGTTGAATGCAAAAAGGGAAATTATAGGAGGGCTAATCATGGAGAATTTTGGAACTGGGAATATTTTATCATGATCCATTAGGATCAACAGGAGGACAAGAGAAAGAGGAGTGAAAGTGAGGATACAGAAGGAGGAGGAGAGGGTAAGGCCCAACCATGTGGCCTATAAGAGTGGGTTATACCTGTGGCCCCTGGAGACAGACGCCCAGTGGAGAAACCTGCCTGCCAAAGCTGAATAAGCCCTCAGTGGTTTAAGACACCTCAGAAAGTTTGTTGCCATTATCAGTTTGGTGATTAAGATCAATCCGATCCCGAGGTATGACTTACATGACAATGTTTGCGACAACTGACATGTTTTTGATCATTAAGGGCAAAATGGACTCACTTGGATCTGCACCACTGAGGGAAAAGTCTTCAAATGAGGAGCCACGGTTGGCCAGAGTTCCTGAACAGAAATCACAATTAAAACACAGAAGGAGTTACAGGTGAAGGGGTGCAACTAACAATGATTTTCATTCAGTGGCAGTTGATGAATTTATCCATAATTTTAGTCTATGTAATTACAAAAAGTTTTTTTTTTTTTTAAACCATCCCAGTTTCCCAGAATGCACGATAATGTTCCAAAATGTCTTTCATTTACTGTCATACATGACAAATTCCAAGACCCGAACCAACAATGTGTCTGTCTCTCAATACTTTCTACTCTGTCTGCTGCTCTCAACCCAAAGCCCTGTGGTTCCTACTGAAGATATACTGTTTTAAAAAGAAGGCTCAGTTATTTCCTAAAACAGCTGCTCACTGTAGTTTTTAATCAAACAAACAGGAGAAAATAGTTGGGGACTATTTTAAGCAGTGGATTAATCCACATTTGGTGCTCTAGTGAGCTGCTTTGGTGCTCCATTATTATTGGTGGATCAGCTCATTGTGGGTTTGGATCTTTTCATGGGATTTGACAGTAAGATAAAATATAGAATGTTGCCAGCCTCCACTGATATTTATTATATATTACTAAATTGGAAAAAGGAGCTAATCTGCCACACGTCTGGTGTGCTTCTTTTATCACTGCAAAAAAGTAGAACTACATAAGTGTAAAGCAGGGTTGAGATACTAAGCGTGTTTCGTGAGGACACATATCACCACTGTTGTTGCTCCCTGGACTTCCAGTCAACTCTTCCATCCCTCCACCAACGTAAAGGCCGTTCTCTCCTCCTTGCCTAAAGGCTGTTCGCCTTAAATAAAAGATCAATAACAAGCATTTACCTCTCGCCATCTGTGCTTCAAGCTAACATTCTGTGAACTTTTCTTTCCTTGTAATAGCAGGCTCGTCTAACCTTCCGGTGGCCTCGTGATAGGCGAGCTCCAGCAGCTCAGCGGAGGTGTGGGCAGGATCCCTCTGCTGGCTGCCCTGCAGTTCAGCCATGTTCTGTCTGGTCTGGTGATGGATCTGGATTGCCTCTCCAGAAGGACCTGAACAACAATGACACATACTTCACGTACCATCAAGATCACCCAGTCCGCCGAACAGGTTTTTTTAGATGTTCCCAGGGCTAAGCTGAAACAAAGGGGAGATCGGGCTTTTTCCGTTGCAGCCCCTAAACTATGGAACAAGTTGCCCCTTCGTGTGAGACTGGCCCCAACACTGTTGGCTTTTAAATCGCGTTTAAAACACATTTTTACTCTTTGGCTTTTAATTCAGCGTGATTGCGTTCCCACTGTCCTTAATGGTATTATTTATTGGATTTAAAGAAATTTTTTTTTTACTTATGCTTCTGATTACTTGTATTTATTCTATTTGTTGTGTACAGCACTTTGGTCAACTGTTGTTGTTTTTAAATGTGCTCTATAAATAAATTTGAATTGACTTGACTTGACATACAGTCTGATGCTTGGATAAATGCCAGCATTTACAGCTATAGTCTCTGGCTCTTAGTTCTTCATGACACATGACTTTGTGCAGGTTAGACCATGCAGGTGAAAAGTAGAAAATAATGCAAATGTGATAAATTGGGATAAAATATTCAATACCACAACATATTACATATACCACAATAATGATTATAACAGTACTTTTCTGGAAATGTAATTCTTCATAGATAAATCACTCAGATGGAATTAGTACTGTGCAATATTTAAAAACTCAAATATTGTGGTGATTTTGAGGGTCACTATTAGTGCTTTGGAAGCAAAATTCTAAATCTTTGTTATTTAAATATCAATTAACTGTAATTCTGCTTTCAAAGACAGGGTCACACTTTTCAAGTCTGTCTTAAAAGAAAAATCAGCTGCCCATATGAAAACTGAAACAGGTTTGCTTGCTGTAATCTTTCTTCCTGTTCATAGTGGCCAATGAAAGATCCCTTCCAAAGTGAAAATAAATTCTGCCTACATGATCACCAAATCATGTTGAGTTTTTGTTGAAAATGGTGTTGATTCAGCTGTAGGATCATTTTGGGTAGGCTAAATAAGAGAAACACCTCTTTCTATGATACAATACAGTTCAACAGCCCTACATGATCCAAAATGATCATACACACAGGGTTACCAGTTCATACCTTAGCCAGGTCCAATAAATTGCTGACTGCGAGTGTGTATGTGTCCCCTTACCAACAGGGAAGGTGTGCATCCAGCGCCGCCGGTTGGAGGTGAGCTTCATGGGCATCCTGGATGGGGTGAAGGGGTTTATGAGTGCTCTCTGTGGGGTGTAACCTCCTGGACGGATGTGCAGGGTGGACTCAGCACTTCCCACTGTGAACCTGCCCGGGGCACTGGAGTCCCGCTGAGAGTCCATCATCTTCTCAAACAAATCTTAAGAACAGAATAAAAAAACAATAATGGGACAGAGAAAGGAAAGAGATGGAGCACACTTTATCACATACCTTGTATGCACTGTTTCTTAAGCTCTGGAAAAAGTAACCTCTGGTGCTGGTGTACCCTAGGGAGCTGCTGACTTCATATTGAGCGGGAGGCAAGCGGGGTATAAGTAGTATGTTGGACACAGGGCCCAGACTATCATCAGAGGCCAGGCTACGCTGCTCCTCAGGACCTCCAGAGCGGACGGGAGGTGATGCACCGGTGCCTGCGCTGACATCCACCGAGCCCCAGCTCTTCCTCCCGCTCGTCTCTTTATCTCGACCCATCCTGAGAGACAAACAGTAACTACTGTTCACAGCACGGTTCACTAGAGAGGATAACTCTAGGTCTTCCGTGTTCAATGGAGTGTAGTTTAATGTTTTGCAAGCAGTCAGATACCTGAAGTTGGTGCTCCTCTGAATTCGTGAAGGACCAGGAAGTCTGAACACCTGAGCATCATAAGCGTCATAGTCCACCTGTATAGGCAGGCTGTTTTCAGAGTCCTTTGACGCACAGAGAGCTGGACGAGGTCATGAAGAGGAGGGTTGGAGTACAAGAAAAATGAATTCTCTATCTCATGCTTAACAAAATTAACAAGTCTACAGCCACGCTAGCAGCTGTGTGAGGATGCACAGTGGTGCTTGGAGCTAAATGCTGACTTCAGCATGCTAACTACATCCATGATGCTAACACGCTGATGATAAGCAGGTGTAATCTGTACCAAATGTCATGGCAATCCATGTTGTAATACTTTCAGAATCAGAATTAGAATCAGCTTTATTGCTAAGTAGTTTTTCACATACAAGGAATTTGCCTTGGTATATTGGTGCATAATAATAAAACATACTAAGTACAAAGTTTCACTCAAGACCATCAATGTCAACCTCGTGGTAGCAATACAAGGAAAAGTTCACGAAAGTCAGTAGGACCATGAATATGTCAGTGACAGAATTTCATTCAAACCACGCAGCAGCTGCTGAGATATTTCAGCCTGGACCAAAGTGGTGAAACCACCAACTGACAGACAGACAAACTGACATCTCTAGCGCCATGCTGCTAGCATGCCTAAAAATGAAGTCATAATCTAATTCATGCTTCAAGAAATGGAAGAGCTAAGAGAGATAAAGGGACATAAAGGGAACTTACTGTTTTCCTTGCTGCTCTTGAATTTCTCAGCATGAAGCTAGAAAAAGGGTAATTATAATAAAACGTTAAAACATTCAAAAGATCCTTTTCAAATGTTGTAAGTGGTGCAAAAATATGAATGTACCTTGCTGCTGGCCAGCTTGATACGAGGGGTGAAGGAGCTACAAGAGTTCTGGCTTTTGGAGGTGTAGAAGCTACAGGCATGGAAGAAAAAGATGAAAGCAAGACATAGATCAATCAGTTCCACCTTTGCATATAATTTAAAGTCATCCTTATTCTTTATTCTCATCAGTCGTGTTGTCGTGCCTGTGGTTGATCCAGTGAGGAAGGTTATAGTCGTCTCCCACACGAGAGTCTCCAGGTGTCGTCCTGTTGTGCAGCTACAGAGAGAATGACCATCAGTAACCAACGTGCACATGCCTTGATGCACCTGTCAGGACCCACACTCTGAATGCATTACCTTGAATAATGGTACTGCATGCAATGGCTGCTCCCCCATACACACCAAGTCTACCCCAATACCTACAGAGGAAAAAGTATGTGTCACCAACATCATGAACTCCAAGTAGATTAGTTCAGACGTGTGTTTGTACTGTCACTCACCATTGTCAATCATACGCTGTTTGGTGAGAATCATAAGCAGACGGTCAACTTCAAACACTCCCACCCCCGGTGTGATGACCACTGACATCTGGCCAGTGCGGTCAAAGTTACGATTGATGTAGTGCTTGTCAAACACTGTGGGAGACAAGGCCGCTGTCAGCTTATCTTTGTTTCTATTCTTGTTAGTACTAATTGACTTTTGATGATTAAGCTGAAGTAGTCAATTTGAACATACACAATGCAAAACCTTCCGCTGTGTATCACTAAACCCCTCCCACCAAATGACGCTCAAACATGTAGGTGCATTTTGCTGGGCTTGAAGCACGTCAAGGTTGTCAACTGTAACTAAGTCTCTATTTAGATTAATCTTTACGTACTCAGGCACCTGAATAAACCTGCTCTCAGTAGAAGAATGTCTGCATTCAATTCTGGTATTAGAAAATGTACCGTTGAAGGAAAGGTTAATGGCCTCCAGGTAGTTTCCTTGAGCAGCAGTTGAGTTGTAACCAACAGGAAAACAATCTATAAAACACAAGATTTTGGTTAGAAAAGGCAAGTGATCCAAAGATCCATTAGTCAGCCATATGCTCGACTCATTCTCTACCTGCTTCTTTCAGCCGCACCAGGACCGGATACTGAATGAAGAGCTTCTTGATAGTGACCAGTAATGATGTCCACTCGTCCCGTCTTTCATTCTGAGCCACAACCCTGATAAAAAAAAACGTTTAGATCTGTCAAAAAACCTCTATCGTCCAGTCTGTAATCCAGACAAGCTTGAAGTACGAAGCTACCTGTAAAAGTCTTCATAAAAACGTCTATTGTGATCCTGCCCGATGGATCCTCTCAGAATCTCGGGGAATTCATCTGAGGAAAAACTGTATTAATGATGAATGTATTCATATGCATCATAACTCTGATAATAAAGGAAACAGACTCACCAATAGTTTTGGCATTGTAGAATGTACGTGAGAAAAGTACAACTGTCACCTCATGACTGCAGTTCTTCTCCTGTTTTAACATTGAACATTATTATATTATATTATTATTATAACTCTGACAACAGTTATAACAGAAGCAGACACAAAGATCCAGAACGCTGCAGCACGTTTACTGACAAGAACCAGGAAGGGGGATCATATTTCTCCAGTATTAGCTTCTCTACACCGGCTCCCTGTAAAATGCAGAATAGAATTTAAGATCCTTCTCCTCACATTCAAAGCGCTCAATGGTCAGGCTCCATCATATCTCAAAGAGCTCATAGTACCTTATCACCCTACTAGAGCACTGCGCTCTCAGAATGCAGGGTTCCTTGTGGTTCCTAGAGTCTCTAAAAGTAGAATGGGAGACAGA